>OZ024908.1:72006111-72315765 GCA_964017125.1 Flabesymbios commensalis | reverse complement strand
CTCACAAAATCTATTATTGATAATGGGTGTAAATAATTTACCCAGACAGCTTAATAAAGTTATACCTCGATAGTTTGATGGGTCGTTGGGTGAACCGTTATTTTTTTAATATTGAGATGATCTTACCTCACAACCAATCATTTGTGATTTCGCCTGAATCCAATAAAGAATTAACCAGATTAACTTAGACAGGAAGTAATACATCGATTGTACTTTTAATATCTTCGTTGTTAATGTTATCTAATCCACACGCTTTATTTTTTCAGTCCTTCAAAACAGTTAAAATTTCTTCATTTGTTATTCTTTATCCAGTAAAACATTGATATCTGAATTAATTCTATTTCCGAGTGTATTGTCAGGTTCGTTATTATCTTTGTTAAGATTTTTGAAATGTTCCATCAAATCATCTAAAGAAACAGTTACGTCCGTTTAGGATTTATTGCCATTTAGAATTTCTCATTATTCTTCGGGGTTAGTCGTTTTTAGGTTTCTTATTCTATTTGCTTCAGTGCGTCTATGCTTGACTACGCTGCGTCTAATACATCTCTTATGAGTCGGCTGGAGTTACGCATCGAAACTAGATCAGACGTGGTTTTCGTGTGTTTATATCTATTCTCAGCTGATTTATATATTTTTCTTGATTCTTTGCATGAATCATCGAACCAAGGTTTGGGTATGCCTGTTTTGGTACTTGTTTTGGGTTTCTTAGTTTTACATGTTATGAATGTATTGTTCGCGGCTTTTAACAACATATTTTTTAGGTCTTCGCAAGCACTATTGACTGATGTGACTCTATTTATTTCAGGGATAGGATTTTCATGTATAGCTAATTGGACTTCAGCCTTGAAAATGTCCGCCTTTGTTTTATCCCATACTATCTTTCTGTCGTATGAGGCGTTACAAATTTCAGAAGAGTCTGGTTTTGAGTGATGGGAAATGTTTTTGTTTGAATTTGTTTGAATTGTTGGAAATATCAAGACTTATACGTAGGTTACATGATTTGGAACAGTGTATGTCCGTGAACATGCTGTCGAAATTTGATATAGCAGACTCATTCATATTAGTTAAAACTCCTGTGGAGCCAATTACATAATCTACGATGCTTCTTTTAACAGAAGACGCTCAACCAATGCTGTTTTAATGCTGGCACACTATCTATGGAGCTCAACCAGCATTGAACTAACATAGATATATTTTTTTGTGGAGGCTCGTAGATGTAACTATTATTCTGAGAAACATAGTGACGTCACCGGAAACCGTTTTGAATGGGAACTCGGTGAAAACAAAGTTATATAATACCCCCTCCCCCATACTCCATTGTGTTAGCTAGCTCGGTGACAACAATGGAGGTCAAGGCTATTTCACAAGTTACACAGAATAAGCGCATACTATCGTGATTATTAAGTTTGTGCTCCACTAAAAAAATATGAATGTAGGGCCTACACCTATGAACGATCAATAAATTAAATTATCAATCAATCAATCAATCAATCAATCAATCAATCAATCAATCAATCAATCAATCAATCAATCAATCAATCAATCAATCAATCAATCAATCAATCAATCAATCAATCAATCAGAAATCGAAAGATCAATCAATCAATCAATCAATCAATCAATCAATCAATCAATCAATCAATCAATCAATCAATCAATCAATCAATCAATCAATCAATCAATCAATCAATCAATCAATCAATCAATCAATCAATCAATCAATCAATCAATCAATTAATTAATTAATTAATTAATTAATTAATTAATTAATTAATTAATTAAACAATTATTTAATAAATTATTAATTAATTAATTAATTATTTAATAAGAGGTGCATTTTTTAATCTGAGCAACCTGCATACACCAGGAAAGTGTTTTATCTACATTAAAACCTAATAATTTAGTACTTCTATTTCGTCAATCGTTTTATTGCATACTTTTTACATTTTCAAAATGGTTGTTGGCCTTTTGTTGAGAATTTGTTTGACTATTCGAGATAAATAACGCTTTAGTTTTTTCTCTGCTCAATAGGCTATCATTTTGTTACCTATGGACCATCTATCCAAACTATTTGCACAGTTTTGCAATTTATCAATTATGTCATGTTTGGATTTGTACAAACCGTTAACTGGTGTCTTTAGTGGCTAACGTAGTAGTTGCAGAACCATTCAAATTGAGTGCATCTATGGATGTCTTACTGATAAAACTTAGCAGCAATTGCCAAAACATTTATGATGAGCGTGATTAAGTCAACATGTACAAACAGCAGCAAACCAGCTCAAGTAATTTCTTACAAGCTGTTACAGTCAAATTAAAGGAAACGGAATGTAATAGAAACTAATGATCTCCTCTGTTATTTAACATTCATACCCGTGAACCACACACTAAATATGTCTCAAGATCAGTTTATAAATTATTGACATGGTTATTAAAGACAGCGTTGAGCGTACCTTGCTGTGTGATTAGTTAGTGTCCATGCAAAAGTAAATCTATAGGTTTGCAATTTGGGGTTATTATAAGATTGATAAAAACGATGTTATTTTTCAAAAATGATAACTACAACAACAGAACAAATCCAAAATGAAGAATTCACAGTACCTGGTAGCCTAGATCCCGATCTCAATTATATGATGGTCGCATGATATAGCTGTCGTGGTTACATTGTCCTGGTATGGCGGATGGTGAAAGTGCATTGTTTATTGTTGAATAATTCAGACATTGAGATGGACCGGCATACATAAATACCCGCCCAGATATAATTATGGGGGATGAGAGAGGGCAAAAGTGTAAGCGAAGTAGGCCTACATTATCAAGAGTATAATAAATGAAGGGACGCGGCAACAAAGTTCAAGCCACATTTTGAGTATTTCAGGTTTTTTAGTAGGCATATCAACACAAACCTCAGCAACAAAAGTTGCAACTCAGAATGTTATTATCTATGCTGTACATCGACCCTTTAAAGCCTGTGGGACATATTTGTGTACTTTAGCAGCAATGTCCAATACCACTGTTTCACTCATTTATTTCACACCGACTTGCTCTTTAGAAAAGTATCCAATACATGTAACTTTTGTTGGAGCAACACTATAAGTCTATAGTCTACATACGGGGCAATAATATCTAGAGCTAGGTAATATATATGGGGCATCGGATTGTAGGCCTATTAAGGTTCGGGGTTGACTGTTGACTGTTGATCACACTTTATTCATATTTCTGTCTTCGTCAGTGTTCATACATTTACATTCACGTTCATAACTCATGTCTCTAAAACTATATCTTATTATCTCAATCTCTCTATATATATCTGGTACTCTCTCTCTGATCCTGACTCGTACTAACTATCTTCATATTAACTCTCCATCTAACTATCTGATTCTGTCTCTCCATCTAACTATCTATCTAACTCGTTATCTCTGGTACTGACTATCTATCTCTCTATCTATCCATATCGCGCCAGTCCTCTTTTATACTGAGCGGTTCGCGTTCGGCGCGAAGCGTCAGGAGCCAATCCCTGTACTTCCCTCCAAACGCATCCTGTTTGTTGGGGAAATCCATAGATTCTAGAACCATCCATACAAATCGTGTGTTTGTTGCACTAGTAAAATCTAAACCAATAAATATATATGACACTTAAAATTACGTCTTTACACAGACAGAAACTTTACTTACTTATAATATAACACTCATAATTTAGAAGAGTAAGATGACTTAATCAATAAGTTATAATAGAAACACATTTCGCTCGTATGACATAAGTCAGTTAATTAAAGATTTTTATAATAATATCACAAATATAAATAATAAAACATGATCAGTTATCAAAATAATACAACAAAACAATGTTTTAGGTATTAAAAGGCAATAGTAACTCATCGGCAAAAACCCATATTTTAACCTTAGAATATTACAGCAAGCACAGTATGATTAACTAGTGAAAAGATTAATACAAAAGGTATCCCGATGCGGCACAGACATTCAACCGCAAGTATCGGAAAATAAGTTGTCCTCATGGGTTCACATATTATAGATACGGTCAACCATCTTATTCCTAGGGTCATTTAACAAGACGACACTATTTCACAAATAAAGTAGGCGTTTCTTTAAAAAAAGTAACCTTCAACTTCACTCAACTAGTATAAAGCCCGAGTTTTATTGATAGACGGCTGGCTGCAGCCAAGTCCACGATAAAGAATGGTTCACCGCAGTGACAATGTCCACCACAAGTACAAAAAACGCGAAAAAGTTAGTGTTGACGCCGGCATCTACATCGATCGAGAGTTATTCGTTATGTGGTCCCTCGGGTGCCAACGCACATGCCCACACCAGACCACAGGGGCGCATTTAGTTTTTATTAAGAATAAAACACATTTAGTGTCTAGCGAACCCGACCTGCTCATCCCTGAGAGATGAAGTTTACCCATACTCTGGTTCCCAGAACCACACTACGCGGCGTGGCCGAGCTTCATGTATCCTCTGGTATGCCTAACTGGCGAATGTATGTGGCTACTGTAGATTCCCGCCAATGCGGTTAAAGGGACTGGCCCACGCTAAAATCATCAAAAAATCGGTGATTTTATTTCGGGTTTTTAATATGACCATATGATGTAAACATGTACATAGACTAGAACTGCAAATTTTTATAATTTTTGTGCTGCGCATTCACCAGTTAGGCTAGATATAGAGACGAAATTTCTGATTTCTAATTATTGACAACCATGTCAAAAATAGGAAATGCGGGAATTTCGTCTCTATATCTAGTCTAACTGATGAATGCGCAGCACAAAAATTATAAAAATTTGCAGTTCTAGTCTATGTACATGTTTACATCATATGGTCATATTAAAAACCCGAAATAAAATCACCGATTTTTTGATGATTTTAGCGTGGGCCAGTCCCTTTAAGTACGGGCCAGAATATTTTGACCGTAATGGTGGTCCGGCCGCATTAGTGATCGGGCAATAAATTACTTGGCGTCCAGCTATTTGATATAAAATCATGTACATATGTATATATCCTCCAAATAATGAATGAATAATAACAATAGTGAAAATGTTCAAAGTTATTGCAGCTGTTTAGAAAAGCAGTGTTTTTATTTAGTGAAAAGTTAAAATTGATTATATAACTATGCACAATTAAATTTTAATAAAACATATTTTTTTCAAAACGAATGTCACAAAACAGCTTACTGCAGTTGGAGAAATGAATTGATGGAGGATTGTTGACCGGTGGATTTTATTTTCACATGAGAGCCTTGTAATTTATCCTCAATATTGAACATAGAATGTAGAATGGCATATAGGCAACGGTCTGCTGTAAAGTCTTTGAGGACAGACACCGCAGCCATAATCTCATGAAATGAGTATTTTTTAATCACTGACATACTGTCACTTGTATCATCATCATTGTGACTGGCATTTGCCATTCCAAAATATTTGTTTGGTTAGATTCACCCTTTCAGGTTTCATTAGATATTTAGATCCTGCTGTAGTTCCTTGAATTTCGGCTCCAAGCTTGAAACAGGCAAAATATGGTATTAAATGTAAGGTTGGACGCCCTGAGCCACCAATAATGCAAAGCAGAAATAGAGGTGTGTATTTTTGTTGCAACATATTGTATTTTATTAACTTTGTAATTTTTGTAATTGTATCACTCAAAGGTACTGTAACATTGCTATGGGTTATTGTATTGCAGTTCACGAGTAAATCTCACGTCAACTCCATCTTGTCTTTGTTGTTTTTTCGGGCAGCCACAGTGAACTCTAGTGCTACTTCAACCCTATTGAAATCTAGTGCTACTTCAACCCCAGTGAACTCTAGTGCTACTTCAACCTTAGTGAACTCTAGTACTACTTCAACCCTAGTGAACTCTTGTGCTACTTCAAGCATAACAAACTGTATTACAGTGTATTTTTGATGCTTTATCACCTGTTGTCACAATTCAATTTTTGCAATGGCTAAGCGGGATGATTTGAAAAGGAACAGAACATCAAAAAAGGGTATCCTCACTAAGGGCATGAATACGCCCAAGCGATTGTTGTCAGAGGCCGAGGTGGCTCAGCTGAGGATCAAGTATGAAGAGCTCAAGGTATTGTTTAGAGCGTTTGATAGTGCTCACGATAAATACTCAGAAGGCCTGAAGGAAGAAGACCTAACGGCTAATGATTTGTATTATGATAATGTGCTTGGGGAATATACTGCCCATATGACTGATGTCAGAAACTTTTTATCATCAAAAAAATCCATCGCTACCCCGTTAGGGAAACTTCCTCCGGCCCCTTAACCTGACACTTTCACAGGTTATCTGGAAATGTATCCACTGTGGAAAGCATCATTTAACACATTAGTTGGAAAACACAGTATTTCGTCTGACGAAAAAATGTTTTATTTGCGTAAGTATACAGGAGGGGAGGCTCAGTCTGCTATTTAGGCGTTATTCCTCTCTGCCTCACAAACTTCGTACGATGCTGCCATAGACATTTTACAAACCCGCTTTGGCAGCCCAACTGTTGTAACAGAGGCGTTTTGTAAGAGACTTGATAATTGGCCCAAACTAAAAGAAACAGACAGCAAATCGCTGCAACGTTTTTCTGATTTTTCAGCTCAAGTTTGTGTGGCCAAGAAATCGTTTTCATCATTAAAAATTTTAGACGACGAGTTTGAAAATACAAAATTGCTAAAGAAATTGCCTCTAAAACTTGTAGAAACATGGATTGAGCTTGTGGTTTCGCAAAAAGATTCGTTCCCCAAGTTCGAAGCATTTGCCGACTTCATAAAATCTAAAGCTAAAATAAGCAACCACACTTTGTGGGAAGGGTACTCTAGTAATGTTGGTGTACAACGTGCATCAACTCATGTGTCAAAACAAAATGTATCGGTACCAGATAGTTCTGTGAAACAAATGCAATGTTGTACAATTTGTAAGTCAACCGACCATTACATAACAAAATTACATAACAAAATGAGTTCATGAGTCTTGCCGAAAGAAAGGGTGCAATAATGAAAAACAGGTTGTGTTATGGCTGCCTTAGAGGCGGACACCAGAGTAAGGATTGTAGAGGGAAACACACATGCATGGTATGTAAACTCAAACACCCTTCTTTATTGCACGACTATAATAAGACTCAAAACAATGATTCTTTTAATCAACAAACTCAAGTTAAAGAGCAAGCATCATCACATAATGTTGATATGTGCACACCAAATCGTGCCACTACAATGATAGTTCTAGTGTTAGTTAGTCACCCTTCGACAGGGGAAGGGGTATTAACTTACGCTATGCTGGATACACAGTCGAATACGCATTTCGTGACGAAGCAATTGCTAAATTCTCTTGGTGTAAGTGGCGACGACACTACATTGGACTTAACCACCATGAATGGTAGGGTTAAATCAAAATCAGAAGTAATCACAAATTTAATGATTAAAAGCATTGATTCGTCAAGTACACTTACATTGCCAAAATGCTTTTCACGGGATGTCAAACCATGTAGTAGATCATGTATTCCTACATCCGATTCTATAAAAGGTTATCCACATTTGTCAAACATTAACCTCCCACCTTACTTTAATGATGTACCGGTTGGCCTGCTATTAGGGTATACATGTGTTCAGGCTATGACCCCACTTGATATTGTTGCCGGTATGGAAGGTGAACCTTTCGGCTACAAAACTTGCTTGGGTTGGTGCGTGGTTGGTGCGACAGGTATGGATAACATGGTGTCACGTGATTCGCTCGGAGTCACACATCATATGCTGGGCTGTATTGCACTCCGTACTCACTGTGCTGAAATTAAGGTAGATGTAGATTCAGATGGTTTCAGACTTTCGGAAATCGATTGGGATGACAAATTCAGTATGGAAGATTTGAAATTTCTTGATATTATGAATTTTAAAATGCATCAATGTTCAGACCAGCATTATGAATCACCCTTACCGTTTAAGTCGGATGTTAAATTCCCAAATAACAGAGAATTGGCTCTAAAGAGACTGAGTGGTTTAAAGGCTAAATTTGCCCGGGACGAAACCTATCACAAACGATACACTACAGCAATGGAGGTAACACTGGAAAGCGGATTCGCAGAGGTTGTTACGAATCAGCCTTATGTGTCTAATAAAGTTTGGTACATACCGCACCATGGTGTCCTGACTCCAAATAAATTAAGAGTCGTGTTTGATTGTAGTGCCAAGTCTAACAATGTGAGCCTTAACGAATGTTTGCTGCAAGGTCCTGATTTGCAAAATAATATTTTAGGTATACTACTAAGATTCAGAAAGGACTATGTTGGCATAACATGCGATGTGCAAAAAATGTATCATCAGTTTAGGGTAGAAGAGTCAGACAGAGATTTCTTGCGATTTCTCTGGTGGCCTAAGGGTGACACTTCATTAACCCCTGTTGACCACAGAATGACAGTACATTTATTTGGTGCTACTTCCTCTCCGGGTGTAGCTACTTATGGTCTCAGGAAGATAGCGATTAGTCATTGCAGCAAATACTCGATTGAAGCTCGCAACTTTGTTTTCAAAAACTTCTACGTTGATGATGGTGTAGCTTCTGTACAGTCTGATGAAGAAGCTTATCAGTTACTCGTAAGTACAAAGGGTCTTTTGTCAGAAGGTGGATTAAAACTCCACAAGATTATGTCCAACTCTAAAGGTCTTATGAAAACAATTTCTGTAGATGATAGGGCAACTGTAGAATCTGTTCACAAATGTAAAACACTAGGTGTTGTATGGGATACACTTTCTGATGAGCTATGTATTCCACTACATGTAGAGGTCAGTAAATGCACCCGTCGTGGTATTTTGTCAGCTGTATCTTCCATTTATGACCCTATGGGAATCATCGCACCATTGATCTTGAAAGCTTAGCTTATGCTACAAACCATGTGCAAAAATGATTGTCCTTGGGACACTTTACCATCTTCAGAGTTCTGTTTCAGAGGTGGTGTTCAACTTTAAAAGAGATATATGGTGTTACCATTCCCAGGTGTCATAAACCTTCTAATGAAGTGGTAAGTGTCGAACTACACCACTTTGCTGATGCTAGCTCTATTGGATATGCTGCATGTTCATATGTGCGATATGTGGACATAAATGGCGCAATCAGTGTACATTTGCTGTTTGGTAAGAGTAGGATTGTCCCATTAAAACCTGTTTTGACCGTCCCTAGATTCGAGTTAATTGCAGCTACTCTGTCTGTGCAGTTAGCAAAGGTCCTACGTAAGGAGCTTAAGTTAACAACCAAGGAATACTTCTGGACTGATAGTTCAATTGTACTCGGGTATATTAAAAGTGAAACTCTCAGGTTTAAAGTTTTTGTCGCTAATCGTGTTCAGAGAATTCGGGCTGGCTCAGACCCCAACCAGTGGTTTCATGTTGAGGGTAAACAGAACCCCGCAGATGATGGTTCACGTGCTGTATTCACAGATCGCTGGCTATACGGACCTCAGTTCCTGTACCATGATATTGAATTTCATGATATCAATCAGGCACTAACGCTCACACATATAGGCAATACTAGATCAATTAGGCACAACCTCCACACATCTAGGCTATACTAGATCAATCAGGCACTAACCTCCACTCATCTAGGCCATACTAGATCAATCAGGCACTAACCTCCACACATCTCGGCCATACTAGATCAATCAGGCGCTAACCACCACACATCTAGGCCATACTAGATCAATCAGGCACTAACCTCCACACATCTAGGCCATACTAGATCAATCAGGCACTAACCACCACACATCTAGGCCATACTAGATCAATCAGGCACTAACCACCACACATCTAGGCCATACTAGATCAATCAGGCACTAACCTCCACACATCTCGGCCATACTAGATCAATCAGGCACTAACCACCACACATCTCGGTCATACTATATCAATCAGGCACTAACCTCCACACATCTAGGCAATACTAGATAAATCAGGCACAACCTCCACACAACTCGGCCATACTATATCAATCAGGCACTAACCTCCACACATCTAGGCAATACTAGATCAATCAGGCACTAACCACCACACATCTCGGTCATACTATATCAATCAGGCACAACCTCCACACATCTAGGCAATACTAGATTAATCAGGCACTAACCTCCACACATCTAGGCAATACTAGATTAATCAGGCACTAACCTCCACACATCTCGGCCATACTATATCAATCAGGCACAACCTCCACACATCTAGGCAATACTAGATAAATCAGGCACAACCTCCACACATCTAGGCCATACTAGATCAATCAGGCACTAACCTCCACACATCTAGGCAATACTAGATTAATCAGGCACTAACCTCCACACATCTCGGTCATACTATATCAATCAGGCACAACCTCCACACATCTAGGCAATACTAGATAAATCAGGCACAACCTCCACACATCTAGGCCATACTAGATCAATCAGGCACTAACCTCCACACATCTAGGCAATACTAGATTAATCAGGCACTAACCTCCACACATCTCGGCCATACTATATCAATCAGGCACAACCTCCACACATCTAGGCAATACTAGATAAATCAGGCACAACCTCCACACATCTAGGCCATACTAGAGTAATCAGGCACTAACCTCCACACATCTCGGCCATACTATATCAATCAGGCACAACCTCCACACATCTAGGCAATACTAGATAAATCAGGCACTAACGGTCACACATCTAGGCCATACTAGATCAATCAGGCACTAACGCTCACACCTCTAGGCCATACTAGATCAATCAGGAACTAACGCTCACACATCTAGGCAATACTAGATTAATCAGGCACTAACCTCCACACATCTAGGCAATACTAGATCAATCAGGCACTAACGCTCACACATCTAGGCAATACTAGATCAATCAGGCACTAACCTCCACACATCTATGCAATACTAGATCAATCAGGCACTAACGCTCACACATCTAGGCAATACTAGATCAATCAGGCGCTAACGCTCACACATCTAGGCCAAACTAGATCAATCAGGCACTAACGCTCACACATCTAGGCAATACTAGATCAATCAGGCACAACCTCCACACATCTAGGCTATACTAGATCAATCGGGCACTAGCCTCCACACATCTAGGCAATACTAGATCAATCAGGCACTAACCTCCACTTATCTAGGCCATACTAGATCAATCAGGCACAACCTCCACACATCTAGGCCATACTAGATCAATCAGGCACTAGCGCTCAAACATCAAGGCCATACTAAATCAATCAGGCACTAACCACCACACATCTAGGCCATACTAGATCAATCAGGCACAACCTCCACACATCTAGGCCATACTAGATCAATCAGGCACTAACGCTCACACGTCTGAGCAATACTAGATTAATCAGGCACTAACCTCCACACATCTCGGCCATACTAGATCAATCAGGCACTAACCACCACATATCTAGGCCATACTAGATCAATCAGGCACTAACGCTCACACATCTAGGCAATACTAGATCAATCAGGCACTAACCTCCACACATCTGGGCAATACTAGATCAATCAGGCACTAACGCTCACACATCTAGGCAATACTAGATCAATCAGGCACTAACGCTCACACATCTAGGCCAAACTAGATCAATCAGGCACTAACGCTCACACATCTAGGCAATACTACATCAATCAGGCACAACCTCCACACATCTAGGCCATACTAGATCAATCAGCCATTAACGCTCACACATCTAGGTAATACTAGATCAATCAGACACTAACGCTCACACATCTAGGCCAAACTAGATCAATCAGGCACTAACGCTCACACATCCAGGCAATACTAGATCAATCAGGCACTAACGCTCACACATCTAGGCAATACTAGATCAATCAGGCACTAACCTCCACACATCTAGGCAATACTATATCAATCAGGCACTAACGCTCACACATCTAGGCAATACTAGATCAATCAGGCACTAACGCTCACACATCTGGGCCAAACTAGATCAATCAGGCACTAACGCTCACACATCTAGGCAATACTAGATCAATCAGGCACGACCTCCACACATCTAGGCCATACTAGATCAATCAGGCACTAACCTCCACACATCTCGGCCATACTAGATCAATCAGGCACTAACCACCACACATCTCGGTCATACTATATCAATCAGGCACTAACCTCCACACATCTAGGCAATACTAGATTAATCAGGCACTAACCTCCACACATCTCGGCCATACTATATCAATCAGGCACAACCTCCACACATCTAGGCAATACTAGATAAATCAGGCACTAACGGTCACACATCTAGGCCATACTAGATCAATCAGGCACTAACGCTCACACCTCTAGGCCATACTAGATCAATCAGGAACTAACGCTCACACATCTAGGCAATACTAGATTAATCAGGCACTAACCTCCACACATCTAGGCAATACTAGATCAATCAGGCACTAACGCTCACACATCTAGGCAATACTGGATCAATCAGGCACTAACCTCCACACATCTATGCAATACTAGATCAATCAGGCACTAACGCTCACACATCTAGGCAATACTAGATCAATCAGGCGCTAACGCTCACACATCTAGGCCAAACTAGATCAATCAGGCACTAACGCTCACACATCTAGGCAATACTAGATCAATCAGGCACAACCTCCACACATCTAGGCTATACTAGATCAATCAGGCACTAACCTCCACACATCTAGGCAATACTAGATCAATCAGGCACTAACCTCCACTTATCTAGGCCATACTAGATCAATCAGGCACAACCTCCACACATCTAGGCCATACTAGATCAATCAGGCACTAGCGCTCAAACATCAAGGCCATACTAAATCAATCAGGCACTAACCACCACACATCTAGGCCATACTAGATCAATCAGGCACAACCTCCACACATCTAGGCCATACTAGATCAATCAGGCACTAACGCTCACACGTCTGAGCAATACTAGATTAATCAGGCACTAACCTCCACACATCTCGGCCATACTAGATCAATCAGGCACTAACCACCACATATCTAGGCCATACTAGATCAATCAGGCAATAAGCTCCACACATCTAGGCAATACTAGATCAATCAGGCACTAACGCTCACACATCTAAGCAATACTAGATCAATCAGGCACTAACCTCCACACATCTGGGCAATACTAGATCAATCAGGCACTAACGCTCACACATCTAGGCAATACTAGATCAATCAGGCACTAACGCTCACACATCTAGGCCAAACTAGATCAATCAGGCACTAACGCTCACACATCTAGGCAATACTACATCAATCAGGCACAACCTCCACACATCTAGGCCATACTAGATCAATCAGCCATTAACGCTCACACATCTAGGTAATACTAGATCAATCAGACACTAACGCTCACACATCTAGGCCAAACTAGATCAATCAGGCACTAACGCTCACACATCCAGGCAATACTAGATCAATCAGGCACTAACGCTCACACATCTAGGCAATACTAGATCAATCAGGCACTAACCTCCACACATCTAGGCAATACTATATCAATCAGGCACTAACGCTCACACATCTAGGCAATACTAGATCAATCAGGCACTAACGCTCACACATCTGGGCCAAACTAGATCAATCAGGCACTAACGCTCACACATCTAGGCAATACTAGATCAATCAGGCACGACCTCCACACATCTAGGCCATACTAGATCAATCAGGCACTAAACTCCACACATCTAGGCAATACTAGATCAATCAGGCACTAGCCTCCACTCATCTAGGCCATACTAGATCAATCAGGCACAACCTCCACACATCTAGGCCATACTAGATCAATCAGGCACTAGCGCTCAAACATCAAGGCCATACTAAATCAATCAGGCACTAACCACCACACATCTAGGCCATACTAGATCAATCAGGCACTAACCTCCACACATCTAGGCAATACTAGATTAATCAGGCACTAACCTCCACACATCTCGGCCATACTAGATCAATCAGGCACAACCTCCACACATCTAGGCAATACTAGATAAATCAGGCACTAACGGTCACACATCTAGGCCATACTAGATCAATCAGGCACTAACGCTCACACGTCTAGGCAATACTAGATCAATCAGGCACAACCTCCACACATCTAGGCCATACTAGATCAATCAGGCACTAACCTCCACACATCTAGGCAATACTAGATCAATCAGGCACTAACCTTCACTCATCTAGGCCATAAAAGATCAATCAGGCACAACCTCCACACATCTAGGCCATACTAGATCAATCAGGCACTATCGCTCAAACATCAAGGCCATACTAAATCAATCAGGCACTAACCACCACACATCTAGGCCATACTAGATCAATCAGGCACTAACCTCCACACATCAAGGCCATACTAAATCAATCAGGCACTAACGGTCACACATATAGGCCATACTAGATCAATCAGGCACTAACGCTCACACCTCTAGGCCATACTAGATCAATCAGGAACTAACGCTCACACATCTAGGCAATACTAGATTAATCAGGCACTAACCTCCACACATCTAGGCAATACTAGATCAATCAGGCACTAACGCTCACACATCTAGGCAATACTAGATCAATCAGGCACTAACCTCCACACATCTAGGCAATACTAGATCAATCAGGCACTAACGTTCACACATCTAGGCAATACTAGATCAATCAGGCACTAACGCTCACACATCTAGGCCAAACTAGATCAATCAGGCACTAACGCTCACACATCTAGGCAATACTAGATCAATCAGGCACAACCTCCACACATCTAGGCCATACTAGATCAATCAGGCACTAACCTCCACACATCTAGGCAATACTAGATCAATCAGGCACTAACCTCCACTCATCTAGGCCATACTAGATCAATCAGGCACAACCTCCACACATCTAGGCCATACTAGATCAATCAGGCACTAGCGCTCAAACATAAAGGCCATACTAAATCAATCAGGCACTAACCACCACACATCTAGGCCATACTAGATCAATCAGGCACTAACCTCCACACATCTAGGCAATACTAGAATAATCAGGCACAACCTCCACTCATCTAGGCCATACTAGATCAATCAGGCACTAACGCTCACACATCTAGGCCAAACTAGCTCAATCAGGCACTAACGCTCACACATCTAGGCAATACTAGATCAATCAGGCACAACCTCCACACATCTAGGCCATACTAGATCAATCAGGCACTAACCTCCACACATCTAGGCAATACTAGATCAATCAGGCACTAACCTACACTCATCTAGGCCATACTAGATCAATCAGGCGCAACCTCCACACATCTAGGCCATACTAGATCAATCAGGCACTAGCGCTCAAACATAGAGGCCATACTAAATCAATCAGGCACGAACCACCACACATCTAGGCCATACTAGATCAATCAGGCACAACCTCCACACATCTAGGCAATGCTAGATGAATCAGGCACAACCTCCACTCATCTAGGCCATACTAGATCAATCAGGCACTAACGCTCACACATCTAGGCCAGACTAGATCAATCAGGCACTAACGCTCACACATCTAGGCAATACTAGATCAATCAGGCACAACCTCCACACATCTAAGCCATACTAGATCAATCAGGCACTAACGCTCACACATCTAGGCAATACTAGATCAATCAGGCACTAATCTCCACACATCTAGGCCATACTAGATCAATTATGCACTAACGCTCACACATCTAGGCCATACTAGATCAATCAGACACTAACGCTCACACATCTAGGCAATACTAGATCAATCAGGCACTAACGCTCACACATATGGGCCATATTTGATCAATCAGGCACTAACTTCCACACATCTAGGCCATACTATATCAATCAGGCACTAACGCTCACACATCTAGGTAATACTAGATCAATCAGGCACTAACCTCCACACATCTAGGCAATACTAGATCAATCAGGCACTAACGCTCACACATCTAGGCAATACTAGATCAATTAGGCACAACCTCCACGCATCTAGGCCATACTAGATCAACCAGGCACTAACCTTCACACATCTAGACCATACTAGATCAATCAGGCACTAACCTCCACACATCTAGGCAATACTAGATTAATCAGGCACTAACCTCCACACATCTAGGCAATACTAGATTAATCAGGCACTAACCTCCACACATCTAGGCAATACTAGATTAATCAGGCACTAACCTCCACACATCTCGGCCATACTAGATCAATCAGGCACTAACCTCCACACATCTATGCAATACTAGATCAATCAGGCACTAACGCTCACACATCTAGGTAATACTAGATCAATCAGACACTAACGCTCACACATCTAGGCCAAACTAGATCAATCAGGCACTAACGCTCACACATCCAGGCAATACTAGATCAATCAGGCACTAACGCTCACACTTCTAAGCAATACTAGATCAATCAGGCACTGACCTCCACACATCTAGGCAATACTAGATCAATCAGGCACTAACGCTCACACATCTAGGCAATACTAGATCAATCAGTCACTAACACTCACACATCTGGGCCAAACTAGATCAATCAGGCACTAACGCTCACACATCTAGGCAATACTAGATCAATCAGGCACAACCTCCACACATCTAGGCCATACTAGATCAATCAGGCACTAACCTCCACACATCTAGGCAATACTAGATCAATCAGGCACTAACCTCCACTCATCTAGGCCATACTAGATCAATAAGGCACAACCTCCACACATCTAGGCCATACTAGATCAATCAGGCACTAGCGCTCAAACATCAAGGCCATACTAAATCAATCAGGCACTAACCACCACACATCTAGGCCATACTAGATCAATCAGGCACTAGCGCTCAAACATCAAGGCCATACTAAATCAATCAGACACTAACCACCACACATCTAGGCCATACTAGATCAATCAGGCACCAACCTCCACACATCTAGGCAATACTAGATTAATCAGGCACTAACCTCCACACATCTCGGCCATACTAGATCAATCAGGCACTAACCACCACACATCTAGGCAATACTAGAGTAATCAAGCACTAACCTCCACACATCTCGGCCATACTATATCAATCAGGCACAACCTCCACACATCTAGGCAATACTAGATAAATCAGGCACTAACGGTCACACATCTAGGCCATACTAGATCAATCAGGCACTAACGCTCACACGTCTAGGCAATACTAGATCAATCAGGCACAACCTCCACACATCTAGGCCATACTAGATCAATCAGGCACTAACCTCCACACATCTTGGCAATACTAGATCAATCAGGCACTAACCTCCACTCATCTAGGCCATAAAAGATCAATCAGGCACAACCTCCACACATCTAGGCCATACTAGATCAATCAGGCACTATCGCTCAAACATCAAGGCCATACTAAATCAATCAGGCACTAACCACCACACATCTAGGCCATACTAGATCAATCAGGCACTAACCTCCACACATCAAGGCCATACTAAATCAATCAGGCACTAACGGTCACACATATAGGCCATACTAGATCAATCAGGCACTAACGCTCACACCTCTAGGCCATACTAGATCAATCAGGAACTAACGCTCACACATCTAGGCAATACTAGATTAATCAGGCACTAACGCTCACACATCTAGGCAATACTAGATCAATAAGGCACTAACCTCCACACATCTAGGCAATACTAGATCAATCAGGCACTAACGTTCACACATCTAGGCAATACTAGATCAATCAGGCACTAACGCTCACACATCTAGGCCAAACTAGATCAATCAGGCACTAACGCTCACACATCTAGGCAATACTAGATCAATCAGGCACAACCTCCACACATCTAGGCCATACTAGATCAATCAGGCACTAACCTCCACACATCTAGGCAATACTAGATCAATCAGGCACTAACCTCCACTCATCTACGCCATACTAGATCAATCAGGCACAACCGCCACACATCTATGCCATACTAGATCAATCAGGCACTAGCGCTCAAACATAAAGGCCATACTAAATCAATCAGGCACTAACCACCACACATCTAGGCCATACTAGATCAATCAGGCACTAACCTCCACACATCTAGGCAATACTAGAATAATCAGGCACTAACCTTCGCACATCTCGGCCATACTAGATCAATCAGGCACAACCTCCACACATCTAGGCAATACTAGATCAATCAGGCACTAACGCTCACACATCTAGGCAATACTAGATCAATCAGGCACTAACGCTCACACTTCTAGGCAATACTAGATCAATCAGGCACTGACCTCCACACATCTAGGCAATACTAGATCAATCAGGCACTAACGCTCACACATCTAGGCAATACTAGATCAATCAGTCACTAACACTCACACATCTGGGCCAAACTAGATCAATCAGGCACTAACGCTCACACATCTAGGCAATACTAGATCAATCAGGCACAACCTCCACACATCTAGGCCATACTAGATCAATCAGGCACTAACCTCCACACATCTAGGCAATACTAGATCAATCAGGCACTAACCTCCACTCATCTAGGCCATACTAGATCAATAAGGCACAACCTCCACACATCTAGGCCATACTAGATCAATCAGGCACTAGCGCTCAAACATCAAGGCCATACTAAATCAATCAGGCACTAACCACCACACATCTAGGCCATACTAGATCAATCAGGCACTAGCGCTCAAACATCAAGGCCATACTAAATCAATCAGACACTAACCACCACACATCTAGGCCATACTAGATCAATCAGGCACCAACCTCCACACATCTAGGCAATACTAGATTAATCAGGCACTAACCTCCACACATCTCGGCCATACTAGATCAATCAGGCACTAACCACCACACATCTAGGCAATACTAGAGTAATCAAGCACTAACCTCCACACATCTCGGCCATACTATATCAATCAGGCACAACCTCCACACATCTAGGCAATACTAGATAAATCAGGCACTAACGGTCACACATCTAGGCCATACTAGATCAATCAGGCACTAACGCTCACACGTCTAGGCAATACTAGATCAATCAGGCACAACCTCCACACATCTAGGCCATACTAGATCAATCAGGCACTAACCTCCACACATCTAGGCAATACTAGATCAATCAGGCACTAACCTCCACTCATCTAGGCCACAAAAGATCAATCAGGCACAACATCCACACATCTAGGCCATACTAGATCAATCAGGCACTATCGCTCAAACATCAAGGCCATACTAAATCAATCAGGCACTAACCACCACACATCTAGGCCATACTAGATCAATCAGGCACTAACCTCCACACATCAAGGCCATACTAAATCAATCAGGCACTAACGGTCACACATATAGGCCATACTAGATCAATCAGGCACTAACTCTCACACCTCTAGGCCATACTAGATCAATCAGGAACTAACGCTCACACATCTAGGCAATACTAGATTAATCAGGCACTAACGCTCACACATCTAGGCAATACTAGATCAATAAGGCACTAACCTCCACACATCTAGGCAATACTAGATCAATCAGGCACTAACGTTCACACATCTAGGCAATACTAGATCAATCAGGCACTAACGCTCACACATCTAGGCCAAACTAGATCAATCAGGCACTAACGCTCACACATCTAGGCAATACTAGATCAATCAGGCACAACCTCCACACATCTAGGCCATACTAGATCAATCAGGCACTAACCTCCACACATCTAGGCAATACTAGATCAATCAGGCACTAACCTCCACTCATCTACGCCATACTAGATCAATCAGGCACAACCGCCACACATCTATGCCATACTAGATCAATCAGGCACTAGCGCTCAAACATAAAGGCCATACTAAATCAATCAGGCACTAACCACCACACATCTAGGCCATACTAGATCAATCAGGCACTAACCTCCACACATCTAGGCAATACTAGAATAATCAGGCACTAACCTTCGCACATCTCGGCCATACTAGATCAATCAGGCACAACCTCCACACATCTAGGCAATACTAGATCAATCAGGCACTAACGCTCACACATCTAGGCAATACTAGATCAATTAGGCACAACCTCCACGCATCTAGGCCATACTAGATCAATCAGGCACTAACCTTCACACATCTAGGCAATACGAGATTAATCAGGCACTAACCTCCACACATCTCGGCCATACTATATTAATCAGGCACAACCTCCACACATCTAGGCAATACTAGATAAATCAGACACTAACGGTCACACATATAGGCCATACTAGATCAATCAGGCACTAACGCTCACACCTCTAGGCCATACTAGATCAATCAGGAACTAACGCTCACACATCTAGGCAATACTAGATTAATCAGGCACTAACCTCCACACATCTAGGCAATACTAGATCAATCAGGCACTAACGCTCACACATCTAGGCAATACTAGATCAATCAGGCACTAACCTCCACACATCTATGCAATACTAGATCAATCAGGCACTAACGCTCACACATCTAGCCAATACTAGATCAATCAGGCACTAACGCTCAAGCATCTAGGCCAAACTAGATCAATCAGGCACTAACGCTCACACATCTAGGCAATACTAGATCAATCAGGCACAACCTCCACACATCTAGGCCATACTAGATCAATCAGGCACTAACCTCCACACATCTAGGCAATACTAGATCAATCAGGCACTAACCTCCACTCATCTAGGCCATACTAGATCAATCAGGCACAACCTCCACACATCTAGGCCATACTAGATCAATCATGCACTAGCGCTCAAACATCAAGGCCATACTAAATCAATCAGGCACTAACCACCACACATCTAGGCCATACTAGATCAATCAGGCACTAACCTCCACACATCTAGGCAATACTAGATTAATCAGGCACTAATCTCCACACATCTCGGCCATACTAGATCAATCAGGCACAACCTCCACACATTTAGGCCATACTAGATCAATCAGGCACTAACGCTCACACGTCTGAGCAATACTAGATTAATCAGACACTAACCTCCACACATCTCGGCCATACTAGATCAATCAGGCACTAACCACCACACATCTAGGCCATACTAGATCAATCAGGCAATAAGCTCCACACATCTAGGCAATACCAGATCAATCAGGCACTAACGCTCACACATCTAGGCAATACTAGATCAATCAGGCACTAACCTCCACACATCTAGGCAATACTAGATCAATCAGGCACTGACGCTCACACATCTAGGCAATACTAGATCAATCAGGCACTAACGCTCACACATCTAGGCCAGACTAGATCAATCAGGCACTAACGCTCACACATCTAGGCAATACTAGATCAATCAGGCACAACCTCCACACATCTAGGCCATACTCGATCAATCAGGCACTAACGCTCACACATCTAGGTAATACTAGATCAATCAGACACTAACGCTCACACATCTAGGCCAAACTAGATCAATCAGGCACTAACGCTCACACATCCAGGCAATACTAGATCAATCAGGCACTAACGCTCACACATCTAGGCAATACTAGATCAATCAGGCACTAACCTCCACACATCTAGGCAATACTAGATCAATCAGGCACTAACGCTCACACATCTAGGCAATACTAGATCAATCAGTCACTAACGCTCACACATCTGGGCCAAACTAGATCAATCAGGCACTAACGCTCACACATCTAGGCAATACTAGATCAATCAGGCACAACCTCCACACATCCAGGCCATACTAGATCAATCAGGCACTAACCTCCACACATCTAGGCAATACTAGATCAATCAGGCACTAACCTCCACTCATCTAGGCCATACTAGAGAGGGACGTGGCGCAATGGCTAGAGCGCGGAGCTTTGCCAATGTCACTGCCTGCCGTGCGGTTTCGAATCCCGCTTGGTGCAGGATTTTCAGAGAAATATCATGTTTCTCCCCTCTCAATATTGGGACATTATTTCGATGTTGTGTCCTTGGGCAAGACACTTTACCCTCACATGCTTCACTTGACTCAGGTGTAAATGAGTACCTGGTAGGACAGAGATGGCAATGTGTGCGACTAGTTCCTAGCGCCGAAATGGCTGCAAGTGCTGTATGCTCCAAAAAGGGAGTTGAAATGGTACATGAATGAACAGGTCCAGTGACCAGGGGTAATATGTGTGAAGCGCACAGAGCATTGTATGTGCGCTATATAAGAACTCACCATTATTATTATTATTATACTAGATCAATCAGGCACAACCTCCACACATCTAGGCCATACTAGATCAATCAGGCACTAGCGCTCAAACATCAAGGCCATACTAAATCAATCAGGCACTAACCACCACACATCTAGGCCATACTAGATCAATCAGGCACTAGCCTCCACACATCTAGGCAATACTAGATTAATCAGGCACTAACCTCCACACATCTCGGCCATACTATATCAATCAGGCACAACCTCCACACATCTAGGCAATACTAGATAAATCAGGCACTAACGGTCACACATCTAGGCCATACTAGATCAATCAGGCACTAACGCTCACACGTCTAGGCAATACTAGATCAATCAGGCACAACCTAAACACATCTAGGCCATACTAGATCAATCAGGCACTAAACTCCACACATCTAGGCAATACAAGATCAATCAGGCACTAACCTCCACTCATCTAGGCCATACTAGATCAATCAGGCACAACCTCCACACATCTAGGCCATACTAGATCAATCAGGCACTATCGCTCAAACATCAAGGCCATACTAAATCAATCAGGCACTAACCACCACACATCTAGGCCATACTAGATCAATCAGGCACTAACCTCCACACGTCAAGGCCATACTAAATCAGTCATGCACTAACGGTCACACATATAGGCCATACTAGATCAATCAGGCACTAACGCTCACACCTCTAGGCCATACTAGATTAATCAGGAACTAACACTCACACATCTAGGCAATACTAGATTAATCAGGCACTAACCTCCACACATCTAGACAATACTAGATCAATCAGGCACTAACATCCACACATCTATGCAATACTAGATCAATCAGGCACTAACGCTCACACATCTGAGCAATACTAGATCAATCAGGCACTAACGCTCACACATCTAGGCCAAACTAGATCAATCAGGCACTAACGCTCACACATCTAGGCAATACTAGATCAATCAGGCACAACCTCCACACATCTAGGCCATACTAGATCAATCAGGCACTAACCTCCACACATCTAGGCAATACTAGATAAATCAGGCACTAACCTCCACTCATCTAGGTCATACTAGATCAATCAGGCACAACCTCCACACATCTATGCCATACTAGATCAATCAGGCACTAGCGCTCAAACATGGAGGCCATACTAAATCAATCAGGCACTAACCACCACACATCTAGGCCATACTAGATCAATCAGGCACTAACTTCCACACATCTAGGCAATACTAGATTAATCAGGCACTAACCTCCACACATCTCGGCCATACTAGATCAATCAGGCACAACCTCCACACATCTAGGCCATACTAGATCAATCAGGCACTAACGCTCACACGTCTGAGCAATACTAGATTAATCAGGCACTAACCTCCACACATCTCGGCCATACTAGATCAATCAGGCACTAACCACCACACATCTAGGCCATACTAGATCAATCAGGCAATAAGCTCCACACATCTAGGCAATACAAGATCAATCAGGCACTAACGCTCACACATCTAGGCAATACTAGATCAATCAGGCACTAACCTCCACACATCTAGGCAATACTAGATCAATCAGGCACTAACGCTCACACATATAGGCAATACTAGATCAATCAGGCACTAACGCTCACACATCTAGGCCAAACTAGATCAATCAGGCACTAACGCTCACACATCTAGGCAATACTAGATCAATCAGGCACAACCGCCACACATCTAGGCCAAACTAGATCAATCAGGCACTAACGCTCACAGATCCAGGCAATACTAGACCAATCAGGCACTAACGCTCACACATCTAGGCAATACTAGATCAATCAGGCACTAACCTCCACACATCTAGGCAATACTAGAGCAATCAGGCACTAACGCTCACACATCTAGGCAATACTAGATCAATCAGTCACTAACGCTCACACATCTGGGCCAAACTAGATCAATCAGGCACTAACGCTCACACATCTAGGCAATACTAGATCAATCAGGCACAACCTCCACACATCTAGGCCATACTAGATCAATCAGGCACTAACCTCCACACATCTAGGCAATACTAGATCAATCAGGCACTAACCTCCATTCATCTAGGCCATACTGGATCAATCAGGCACAACCTCCACACATCTAGGCCATACTAGATCAATCAGGCACTAGCGCTCAAACATCAATGTCATACTAAATCAATCAGGCACTAACCACCACACATCTAGGCCATACTAGATCAATCAGGCACTAGCCTCCACACATCTAGGCAATACTAGATTAATCAGGCACTAACCTCCACACATCTCGGCCATACTATATCAATCAGGCACAACCTTCACACATCTAGGCAATACTAGATAAATCAGGCACTAACGGTCACACATCTAGGCCATACTAGATCAATCAGGCACTAATGCTCACACTTCTAGGCAATACTAGATCAATCAGGCACAACCTCCACACATCTAGGCCATACTAGATCAATCAGGCACTAACCTCCACACATCTAGGCAATACTAGATCAATCAGGCACTAACCTCCACTCATCTAGGCCATACTAGATCAATCAGGCACAACCTCCACACATCTAGGCCATACTAGATCAATCGGGCACTATCGCTCAAACATCAAGGCCATACTAAATCAATCAGGCACTAACCACCACACATCTAGGCCATACTAGATCAATCAGGCACTAACCTCCACACATCAAGGCCATACTAAATCAGTCAGGCACTAACGGTCACACATATAGGCCATACTAGATCAATCAGGCACTAACGGTCACACCTCTAGGCCATACTAGATCAATCAGGTACTAACGCTCACACATCTAGGCAATACTAGATTAATCAGGCACTAACCTCCACACATCTAGGCAATACTAGATCAATCAGGCACTAGCGCTCACACATCTAGGCAATACTAGATCAATCAGGCACTAACATCCACACATCTATGCAATACTAGATCAATCAGGCACTAACGCTCACACATCTAGGCAATACTAGATCAATCAGGCACTAACGCTCACACATCTAGGCCAAACTAAATCAATCAGGCACTAACGCTCACACATCTAGGCAATACTAGATCAATCAGGCACAACCTCCACACATCTAGGCCATACTAGATCAATCAGGCACTAACCTCCACACATCTAGGCAATACTAGATCAATCAGGCACTAACCTCCACTCATCTAGGCCATACTAGATCAATCAGGCACAACCTCCACACATCTAGGCCATACTAGATCAATCAGGCACTAGCGCTCAAACATGGAGGCCATACTAAATCAATCAGGCACTAACCACCACACATCTAGGCCATACTAGATCAATCAGGCACTAGCGCTCAAACATGGAGGCCATACTAAATCAATCAGGCACTAACTTCCACACATCTAGGCAATACTAGATTAATCAGGCACTAACCTCCACACATCTCGGCCATACTAGATCAATCAGGCAATAACCACCACACATCTAGGCCATACTAGATCAATCAGGCACTAACGCTCACACGTCTGAGCAATACTAGATTAATCAGGCACTAACCTCCACACATCTCGGCCATACTAGATCAATCAGGCACTAACCACCACACATCTAGGCCATACTAGATCAATCAGGCAATAAGCTCCACACATCTACGCAATACTAGATCAATCAGGCACTAACGCTCACACATCTAGTCAATACTAGATCAATCAGGCACTAACCTCCACACATCTAGGCAATACTAGATCAATCAGGCACTAGCGCTCACACATCTAGGCAATACTAGATCAATCAGGCACTAACGCTCACACATCTAGGCCAAACTAGATCAATCAGGCACTAACGCTCACACATCTAGGCAATACTAGATCAATCAGGCACAACCTCCACACATCTAGGCCAAACTAGATCAATCAGGCACTAACGCTCACACATCCAGGCAATACTAGATCAATCAGGCACTAACGCACACACATCTAGGCAATACTAGATCAATCAGGCACTAACCTCCACACATCCAGGCAATACTAGATCAATCAGGCACTAAGGCTCACACATCTAGGCAATACTAGATCAATCAGGCACTAACGCTCACAAATCTGGGCCAAACTAGATCAATCAGGCACTAACGCTCACACATCTAGGCAATACTAGATCAATCAGGCACAACCTCCACACATCTAGGCCATACTAGATCAATCAGGCACTAACCTCCACACATCTAGGCAATACTAGATCAATCAGGCACTAACCTCCACTCATCTAGGCCATACTAGATCAATCAGGCACAACCTCCACACATCTAGGCCATACTAGATCAATCAGGCACTAGCGCTCAAACATCAAGACCATACTAAATCAATCAGGCACTAACCACCACACATCTAGGCCATACTAGATCAATCAGGCACCAACCTCCACACATCTCAGCCATACTAGATCAATCAGGCACTAACCACCACACATCTAGGCCATACTAGATCAATCAGGCACTTACCTCCACACATCTAGGCAATACTAGATTAATCAGGCACTAACCGCCACACATCTCGGCCATACTATATCAATCAGGCACAACCTCCACACATCTGGGCAATACTAGATAAATCAGGCACTAACGGTCACACATCTAGGCCATAATAGATAAATCAGGCACTAACGCTCACACGTCTAGGCAATACTAGATCAATCAGGCACAACCTCCACACATCCAGGCCATACTAGATCAATCAGGCACTAACCTCCACACATCTAGGCAATACTAGATCAGTCAGGCACTAACCTCCACTCATCTAGGCCATACTAGATCAATCAGGCACAACCTCCACACATCTAGGCCATACTAGATCAATCAGGCACTAGCGCTCAAACATCAACTAGATCAATCAGGCACTAACCTCCACACATCTCGGCCATACTAGATCAATCAGGCACTAACCACCACACATCTAGGCCATACTAGATCAATTAGGCACTAAGCTCCACACATCTAGGCAATACTAGATCAATCAGGCACTAACGCTCACACATCCAGGCAATACTAGATCAATCAGACATTAACCTCCACACATCTAGGCAATACTAGATCAATCAGGCACTAACGCTCACACATCTAGGCAATACTAGATCAATCAGGCACTAACGCTCACACATCTAGGCCAAACTAGATCAATCAGGCACTAACGCTCACACATCTAGGCAATACTAGATCTATCAGGCACAACCTCCACACATCTAGGCCATACTAGATCAATCAGGCACTAACGCTCACACATCTAGGTAATACTAGATCAATCAGACACTAACGCTCACACATCGATGCCAAACTAGATCAATCAGGCACTAACCTCCACACATCTAGGCAATTTTAGATCAATCAGGCACTAACGCTCACACATCTAGGCCATACTAGATCAATCAGGCACTAACGCTCACACATCTAGGCAATACTAGATCAATCAGACACTAACCTCCACACATCTAGGCAATACTAGATCAATCAGGCACTCACGCTCACACACCTAGGCCATACTAGATCAACCAGGCACAACCTCCACACATCTAGGCAATACTAGATCAATCAGGCACAACCTCCACACATCTAAGCCATACTAGATCAATCAGGCACTAACGCTCACACATCTAGGCAGTACTAGATCAATCAGGCACAACCTCCACACATCTAAGCCATACTAGATAAATCAGGCACTAACGCTCACACATCTAGGCAATATTAGATCAATCAGGCACTGACGCTCACACATCTAGGCAATACTAATCAATCAGGCCCCAACGCTAACACATCGAGGGAATATTAGATCAATCAGGCACAACCTCCACACATCTAAGCCATACTAGATCAATCAGGCACTAACGCTCACACATCTAGGCAATACTAGATCAATCAGGCACAACCTCCACACATCTAGGCCATACTAGATCAATCAGGCACTAAGCTCCACACATCTAGGCAATACTAGATCAATCAGGCACTAACCTCCACTCATCTAGGCCATACTAGATCAATCAGGCACAACCTCCACACATCTAGGCCATACTAGATCAATCAGGCACTAGCGCTCAAACATCAAGACCATACTAAATCAATCAGGCACTAACCACCACACATCTAGGCCATACTAGATCAATCAGGCACCAACCTCCACACATCTCGGCCATACTAGATCAATCAGGCACTAACCACCACACATCTAGGCCATACTAGATCAATCAGGCACTTACCTCCACACATCTAGGCAATACTAGATTAATCAGGCACTAACCTCCACACATCTCGGCCATACTATATCAATCAGGCACAACCTCCTCACATCTGGGCAATACTAGATAAATCAGGCACTAACGGTCACACATCTAGGCCATAATAGATAAATCAGGCACTAACGCTCACACGTCTAGGCAATACTAGATCAATCAGGCACAACCTCCACACATCCAGGCCATACTAGATCAATCAGGCACTAACCTCCACACATCTAGGCAATACTAGATCAATCAGGCACTAACCTCCACTCATCTAGGCCATACTAGATCAATCAGGCACAACCTCCACACATCTAGGCCATACTAGATCAATCAGGCACTAGCGCTCAAACATCAACTAGATCAATCAGGCACTAACCTCCACACATCTCGGCCATACTAGATCAATCAGGCACTAACAACCACACATCTAGGCCATACTAGATTAATTAGGCACTAAGCTCCACACATCTAGGCAATACTAGATCAATCAGGCACTAACGCTCACACATCCAGGCAATACTAGATCAATCAGACATTAACCTCCACACATCTAGGCAATACTAGATCAATCAGGCACTAACGCTCACACATCTAGGCAATACTAGATCAATCAGGCACTAACGCTCACACATCTAGGCCAAACTAGATCAATCAGGCACTAACGCTCACACATCTAGGCAATACTAGATCTATCAGGCACAACCTCCACACATCTAGGCCATACTAGATCAATCAGGCACTAACGCTCACACATCTAGGTAATACTAGATCAATCAGACACTAACGCTCACACATCGATGCCAAACTAGATCAATCAGGCACTAACCTCCACACATCTAGGCAATTTTAGATCAATCAGGCACTAACGCTCACACATCTAGGCCATACTAGATCAATCAGGCACTAACGCTCACACATCTAGGCAATACTAGATCAATCAGACACTAACCTCCACACATCTAGGCAATACTAGATCAATCAGGCACTCACGCTCACACACCTAGGCCATACTAGATCAACCAGGCACAACCTCCACACATCTAGGCAATACTAGATCAATCAGGCACAACCTCCACACATCTAAGCCATACTAGATCAATCAGGCACTAACGCTCACACATCTAGGCAATATTAGATCAATCAGGCACTGACGCTCACACATCTAGGCAATACTAATCAATCAGGCCCCAACGCTAACACATCGAGGG
This sequence comes from Flabesymbios commensalis, assembly GCA_964017125.1. Classification (NCBI taxonomy): domain Eukaryota; kingdom Metazoa; phylum Annelida; class Polychaeta; order Terebellida; family Flabelligeridae; genus Flabesymbios; species Flabesymbios commensalis. The sequence continues at coordinate 72,286,112 of OZ024908.1, read as the reverse complement.
AATATTAGATCAATCAGGCACAACCTCCACACATCTAAGCCATACTAGATCAATCAGGCACTAACGCTCACACATCTAGGCAATACTAGATCAATCAGGCACAACCTCCACACATCTAGGCCATACTAGATCAATCAGGCACTAACGCTCACACATCTAGGTAATACTAGATCAATCAGGCACTAGCGCTCAAACATCAAGGCCATACTAAATCAATCAGGCACTAACCACCACACATCTAGGCCATACTAGATCAATCAGGCACTAACCTCCACACATCTAGGCAATACTAGATTAATCAGGCACTAACCTCCACACATCTCGGCCATACTAGATCAATCAGGCACAACCTCCACACATCTAGGCCATACTAGATCAATCAGGCACTAACGCTCACACGTCTGAGCAATACTAGATTAATCAGGCACTAACCTCCACACATCTCGGCCATACTAGATCAATCAGGCACTAACCACCACACATCTAGGCCATACTAGATCAATCAGGCAATAAGCTCCACACATCTGGGCAATACTAGAAAAATCAGGCACTAACGCTCACACATCTAGGCAATACTAGATCAAGCAGGCACTAACCTCCACACATCTAGGCAATACTAGATCAATCAGGCACTAACGCTCACACATCTAGGCAATACTAGATCAATCAGGCACTAACGCTCACACATATAGGACATACTAGATCAATCAGGCACTAACGCTCACACCTCTAGGCCATACTAGATCAATCAGGTACTAACGCTCACACATCTAGGCAATACTAGATTAATCAGGCATTAACCTCCACACATCTAGGCAATACTAGATCAATCAGGCACTAGCGCTCACACATCTAGGCAATACTAGATCAATCAGGCACTAACATCCACACATCTATGCAATACTAGATCAATCAGGCACTAACGCTCACACATCTAGGCAATACTAGATCAATCAGGCACTAACGCTCACACATCTAGGCCAAACTAAATCTATCAGGCACTAACGCTCACACATCTAGGCAATACTAGATCAATCAGGCACAACCTCCACACATCTAGGCCATACTAGATCAATCAGGCACTAACCTCCACACATCTAGGCAATACTAGATCAATCAGGCACTAACCTCCACTCATCTAGGCCATACTAGATCAATCAGGCACAACCTCCACACATCTAGGCCATACTAGATCAATCAGCCACTAGCGCTCAAACATGGAGGCCATACTAAATCAATCAGGCACTAACCACCACACATATAGGCCATACTAGATCAATCAGGCACTAGCGCTCAAACATGGAGGCCATACTAAATCAATCAGGCACTAACTTCCACACATCTAGGCAATACTAGATTAATCAGGCACTAACCTCCACACATCTCGGCCATACTAGATCAATCAGGCACTAACCACCACACATCTAGGCCATACTAGATCAATCAGGCACTAACGCTCACACGTCTGAGCAATACTAGATTAATCAGGCACTAACCTCCACACATCTCGGCCATACTAGATCAATCAGGCACTAACCACCACACATCTAGGCCATACTAGATCAATCAGGCAATAAGCTCCACACATCTACGCAATACTAGATCAATCAGGCACTAACGCTCACACATCTAGTCAATACTAGATCAATCAGGCACTAACCTCCACTCATCTAGGCAATACTAGATCAATCAGGCACTAACGCTCACACATCTAGGCAATACTAGATCAATCAGGCACTAACGCTCACACATCTAGGCCAAACTAGATCAATCAGGCACTAACGCTCACACATCTAGGCAATACTAGATCAATCAGGCACAACCTCCACACATCTAGGCCAAACTAGATCAATCAGGCACTAACGCTCACACATCCAGGCAATACTAGATCAATCAGGCACTAACGCTCACACATCTAGGCAATACTAGATCAATCAGGCACTAACCTCCACACATCCAGGCAATACCAGATCAATCAGGCACTAACGCTCACACATCTAGGCAATACTAGATCAATCAGGCACTAACGCTCACAAATCTGGGCCAAACTAGATCAATTAGGCACTAACGCTCACACATCTAGGCAATACTAGATCAATCAGGCACAACCTCCACACATCCAGGCCATAGTAGATCAATCAGGCACTAACCTCCACACATCTAGGCAATACTAGATCAATCAGGCACTAACCTCCACTCATCTAGGCCATACTAGATCAATCAGGCACAACCTCCACACATCTAGGCCATACTAGATTAATCAGGCACTAGCGCTCAAACATCAAGACCATACTAAATCAATCAGGCACTAACCACCACACATCTAGGCCATACTAGATCAATCAGGCACCAACCTCCACACATCTAGGCAATACTAGATTAATCAGGCACTAACCTCCACACATCTCGGCCATACTAGATCAATCAGGCACTAACCACCACACATCTAGGCCATACTAGATCAATCAGGCACTAACGGTCACACATCTAGGCCATAATAGATAAATCAGGCACTAACGCTCACACGTCTAGGCAATACTAGATCAATCAGGCACAACCTCCACACATCCAGGCCATACTAGATCAATCAGGCACTAACCTCCACACATCTAGGCAATACTAGATCAATCAGGCACTAACCTCCACTCATCTAGGCCATACTAGATCAATCAGGCGCAACCTCCACACATCTAGGCCATACTAGATCAATCAGGCACTAGCGCTCAAACATCAACTAGATCAATCAGGCACTAACCTCCACACATCTCGGCCATACTAGATCAATCAGGCACTAACCACCACACATCTAGGCCATACTAGATCAATCAGGCACTAAGCTCCACACATCTAGGCAATACTAGATCAATCAGGCACTAACGCTCACACATCCAGGCAATACTAGATCAATCAGACATTAACCTCCACACATCTAGGCAATACTAGATCAATCAGGCACTAACGCTCACACATCTAGGCAATACTAGATCAATCAGGCACTAACGCTCACACATCTAGGCCAAACTAGATCAATCAGGCACTAACGCTCACACATCTAGGCAATACTAGATCTATCAGGCACAACCTCCACACATCTAGGCCATACTAGATCAATCAGGCACTAACGCTCACACATCTAGGTAATACTAGATCAATCAGACACTAACGCTCACACATCGATGCCAAACTAGATCAATCAGGCACTAACCTCCACACATCTAGGCAATTTTAGATCAATCAGGCACTAACGCTCACACATCTAGGCCATACTAGATCAATCAGGCACTAACGCTCACACATCTAGGCAATACTAGATCAATCAGACACTAACCTCCACACATCTAGGCAATACTAGATCAATCAGGCACTAACGCTCACACATCTAGGCAATACTAGATCAATCAGTCACTAACGCTCACACATCTGGTCCAAACTAGATCAATCAGGCACTAACGCTCACACATCTAGGCAATGCTAGATCAATCAGGCACAACCTCCACACATCTAGGCCATACTAGATCAATCAGGCACTAACCTCCACACATCTAGGCAATACTAGATCAATCAGGCACTAACCTCCACTCATCTAGGCCATACTAGATCAATCAGGCACAACCTCCACACATCTAGGCCATACTAGATTAATCAGGCACTAACCTCCACACATCTCGGCCATACTATATCAATCAGGCACAACCTCCACACATCTAGGCAATACTAGATAAATCAGGCACTAACGGTCACACATCTAGGCCATACTAGATCAATCAGGCACTAACGCTCACACATCTAGGCAATACTAGATCAATCAGTCACTAACGCTCACACATCTGGGCCAAACTAGATCAATCAGGCACTAACGCTCACACATCTAGGCAATACTAGATCAATCAGGCACAACCTCCACACATCTAGGCCATACTAGATCAATCAGGCACTAACCTCCACACATCTAGGCAATACTAGATCAATCAGGCACTAACCTCCACTCATCTAGGCCATACTAGATCAATCAGGCACAACCTCCACACATCTAGGCCATACTAGATTAATCAGGCACTAACCTCCACACATCTCGGCCATACTATATCAATCAGGCACAACCTCCACACATCTAGGCAATACTAGATAAATCAGGCACTAACGGTCACACATCTAGGCCATACTAGATCAATCAGGCACTAACGCTCACACATCTAGGTAATACTAGATCAATCAGATACTAACGCTCACACATCGATGCCAAACTAGATCAATCAGGCACTAACCTCCACACATCTAGGCAATTTTAGATCAATCAGGCACTAACGCTCACACATCTAGGCCATACTAGATCAATCAGGCACTAACGGTCACACATCTAGGCAATACTAGATCAATCAGACACTAACCTCCACACATCTAGGCAATACTAGATCAATCAGGCACTCACGCTCACACACCTAGGCCATACTAGATCAATCAGGCACAACCTCCACACATCTAGGCAATACTAGATCAATCAGGCACAACCTCCACACATCTAAGCCATACTAGATCAATCAGGCACTAACGCTCACACATCTAGGCAGTACTAGATCAATCAGGCACAACCTCCACACATCTAAGCCATACTAGATAAATCAGGCACTAACGCTCACACATCTAGGCAATATTAGATCAATCAGGCACTGACGCTCACACATCTAGGCAATACTAATCAATCAGGCCCCAACGCTAACACATTGAGGGAATATTAGATCAATCAGGCACATTATCCACACATCTAAGCCATACTAGATCAATCAGGCACTAACGCTCACACATCTAGGCAATACTAGATCAATCAGGCACAACCTCCACACATCTAGGCCATACTAGATCAATCAGGCACTAACGCTCACACATCTAGGTAATACTAGATCAATCAGGCACTAACCACCACACATCTAGGCCATACTAGATCAATCAGGCACTAACCTCCACACATCTAGGCAATACTAGATTAATCAGGCACTAACCTCCACACATCTCGGCCATACTAGATCAATCAGGCACAACCTCCACACATCTAGGCCATACTAGATCAATCAGGCACTAACGCTCACACGTCTGAGCAATACTAGATTAATCAGGCACTAACCTCCACACATCTCGGCCATACTAGATCAATCAGGCACTAACCACCACACATCTAGGCCATACTAGATCAATCAGGCAATAAGCTCCACACATCTGGGCAATACTAGATCAATCAGGCACTAACGCTCACACATCTAGGCAATACTAGATCATTCAGGCACTAACGCTCACACATATAGGCCAGACTAGATCAATCAGGCACTAACGCTCACACATCTAGGCAATACTAGATCAATCAGGCACAACCTCCACACATCTAGGCCATACTCGATCAATCAGGCACTAACTCTCACACATCTAGGTAATACTAGATCAATCAGACACTAACGCTCACACATCTAGGCCAAACTAGATCAATCAGGCACTAACGCTCACACATCCAGGCAATACTAGATCAATCAGGCACTAACGCTCACACATCTAGGCAATTCTAGATCAATCAGGCACTAACCTCCACACATCTAGGCAATACTAGATCAATCAGGCACTAACGCTCACACATCTAGGCAATACTAGATCAATCAGTCACTAACGCTCACACATCTGGGCCAAACTAGATCAATCAGGCACTAACGCTCACACATCTAGGCAATTCTAGATCAATCAGGCACAACCTCCACACATCTAGGCGATACTAGATCAATCAGGCACTAACCTCCACACATCTAGGCAATACTAGATCAATCAGGCACTAACCTCCACTCATCTAGGCCATACTAGATCAATCAGGCACAACCTCCACACATCTAGGCCATACTAGATTAATCAGGCACTAACCTCCACACATCTCGGCCATACTATATCAATCAGGCACAACCTCCACACATCTAGGCAATACTAGATAAATCAGGCACTAACGGTCACACATCTAGGCCATACTAGATCAATCAGGCACTAACGCTCACACGTCTAGGCAATACTAGATCAATCAGGCACAACCTCCACACATCTAGGCCATACTAGATCAATCAGGCACTAACCTCCACACATCTAGGCAATACTAGATCAATCAGGCACTAACCTCCACTCATCTAGGCCATACTAGATCAATCAGGCACAACCTCCACACATCTAGGCCATACTAGATCAATCAGGCACTATCGCTCAAACATCAAGGCCATACTAAATCAATCAGGCACTAACCACCACACATCTAGGCCATACTAGATCAATCAGGCACTAACCTCCACACATCAAGGCCATACTAAATCAGTCAGGCACTAACGGTCACACATATAGGCCATACTAGATCAATCAGGCACTAACGCTCACACCTCTAGGCCATACTAGATCAATCAGGAACTAACGCTCACACATCTAGGCAATACTAGATTAATCAGGCACTAACCTCCACACATCTAGGCAATACTAGATCAATCAGGCACTAGCGCTCACACATCTAGGCAATACTAGATCAATCAGGCACTAACATCCACACATCTATGCAATACTAGATCAATCAGGCACTAACGCTCACACATCTAGGCAATACTAGATCAATCAGGCACTAACGCTCACACATCTAGGCCAAACTAGATCAATCAGGCACTAACGCTCACACATCTAGGCAATACTAGATCAATCAGGCACAACCTCCACACATCTAGGCCATACTAGATCAATCAGGCACTAACCTCCACACATCTAGGCAATACTACATCAATCAGGCACTAACCTCCACTCATCTAGGCCATACTAGATCAATCAGGCACAACCTCCACACATCTAGGCCATACTAGATCAATCAGGCACTAGCGCTCAAACATGGAGGCCATACTAAATCAATCAGGCACTAACCACCACATATCTAGGCCATACTAGATCAATCAGGCACTAACTTCCACACATCTGGGCAATACTAGATTAATCAGGCACTAGCCTCCACACATCTCGGCCATACTAGATCAATCAGGCACAACCTCCACACATCTAGGCCATACTAGATCATAAGGCACTAACGCTCACACGTCTGAGCAATACTAGATTAATCAGGCACTAACCTCCACACATCTCGGCCATACTAGATCAATCAGGCACTAACCACCACACATCCAGGCCATACTAGATCAATTAGGCAATAAGCTCCACACATCTAGGCAATACTAGATCAATCAGGCACTAACGCTCACACATCTAGGCAATACTAGATCAATCAGGCACTAACCTCCACAAATCTAGGCAATACTAGATCAATCAGGCACTAACGCTAATACATCTAGGCAATACTAGATCAATCAGGCACTAACGCTCACACATCTGGGGCAAACTAGATCAATCAGGCACTAACGCTCACACATCTAGGCAATACTAGATCAATCAGGCACAACCTCCACACATCTAGGCCAAACTAGATCAATCAGGCACTAACGCTCACACATTCAGGCAATACTAGATCAATCAGGCACTAACGCTCACACATCTAGGCAATACTAGATCAATCAGGCACTAACCTCCACACATCTAGGCAATACTAGATCAATCAGGCACTAACGCTCACACATCTAGGCAATACTAGATCAATCAGTCACTAACGCTCACACATCTGGGCCAAACTAGATCAATCAGGCACTAACGCTCACACATCTAGGCAATACTAGATCAATCAGGCACAACCTCCACACATCTAGGCCATACTAGATCAATCAGGCACTAACCTCCACACATCTAGGCAATACTAGATCAATCAGGCACTAACCTCCACTCATCTAGGCCATACTAGATCAATCAGGCACAACCTCCACACATCTAGGCCATACTAGATCAATCAGGCACTAGCGCTCAAACATCAAGACCATACTAAATCAATCAGGCACTAACCACCACACATCTAGGCCATACTAGATCAATCAGGCACTAGCGCTCAAACATGGAGGCCATACTAAATCAATCAGGCACTAACTTCCACACATCTAGGCAATACTAGATTAATCAGGCACTAACCTCCACACATCTCGGCCATACTAGATCAATCAGGCACTAACCACCACACATCTAGGCCATACTAGATCAATCAGGCACTAACGCTCACACGTCTGAGCAATACTAGATTAATCAGGCACTAACCTCCACACATCTCGGCCATACTAGATCAATCAGGCACTAACCACCACACATCTAGGCCATACTAGATCAATCAGGCAATAAGCTCCACACATCTACGCAATACTAGATCAATCAGGCACTAACGCTCACACATCTAGTCAATACTAGATCAATCAGGCACTAACCTCCACTCATCTAGGCAATACTAGATCAATCAGGCACTAACGCTCACACATCTAGGCAATACTAGATCAATCAGGCACTAACGCTCACACATCTAGGCCAAACTAGATCAATCAGGCACTAACGCTCACACATCTAGGCAATACTAGATCAATCAGGCACAACCTCCACACATCTAGGCCAAACTAGATCAATCAGGCACTAACGCTCACACATCCAGGCAATACTAGATCAATCAGGCACTAACGCTCACACATCTAGGCAATACTAGATCAATCAGGCACTAACCTCCACACATCCAGGCAATACCAGATCAATCAGGCACTAACGCTCACACATCTAGGCAATACTAGATCAATCAGGCACTAACGCTCACAAATCTGGGCCAAACTAGATCAATTAGGCACTAACGCTCACACATCTAGGCAATACTAGATCAATCAGGCACAACCTCCACACATCCAGGCCATACTAGATCAATCAGGCACTAACCTCCACACATCTAGGCAATACTAGATCAATCAGGCACTAACCTCCACTCATCTAGGCCATACTAGATCAATCAGGCACAACCTCCACACATCTAGGCCATACTAGATTAATCAGGCACTAGCGCTCAAACATCAAGACCATACTAAATCAATCAGGCACTAACCACCACACATCTAGGCCATACTAGATCAATCAGGCACCAACCTCCACACATCTAGGCAATACTAGATTAATCAGGCACTAACCTCCACACATCTCGGCCATACTAGATCAATCAGGCACTAACCACCACACATCTAGGCCATACTAGATCAATCAGGCACTAACGGTCACACATCTAGGCCATAATAGATAAATCAGGCACTAACGCTCACACGTCTAGGCAATACTAGATCAATCAGGCACAACCTCCACACATCCAGGCCATACTAGATCAATCAGGCACTAACCTCCACACATCTAGGCAATACTAGATCAATCAGGCACTAACCTCCACTCATCTAGGCCATACTAGATCAATCAGGCGCAACCTCCACACATCTAGGCCATACTAGATCAATCAGGCACCAGCGCTCAAACATCAACTAGATCAATCAGGCACTAACCTCCACACATCTCGGCCATACTAGATCAATCAGGCACTAACCACCACACATCTAGGCCATACTAGATCAATCAGGCACTAAGCTCCACACATCTAGGCAATACTAGATCAATCAGGCACTAACGCTCACACATCCAGGCAATACTAGATCAATCAGACATTAACCTCCACACATCTAGGCAATACTAGATCAATCAGGCACTAACGCTCACACATCTAGGCAATACTAGATCAATCAGGCACTAACGCTCACACATCTAGGCCAAACTAGATCAATCAGGCACTAACGCTCACACATCTAGGCAATACTAGATCTATCAGGCACAACCTCCACACATCTAGGCCATACTAGATCAATCAGGCACTAACGCTCACACATCTAGGTAATACTAGATCAATCAGACACTAACGCTCACACATCGATGCCAAACTAGATCAATCAGGCACTAACCTCCACACATCTAGGCAATTTTAGATCAATCAGGCACTAACGCTCACACATCTAGGCCATACTAGATCAATCAGGCACTAACGCTCACACATCTAGGCAATACTAGATCAATCAGACACTAACCTCCACACATCTAGGCAATACTAGATCAATCAGGCACTAACGCTCACACATCTAGGCAATACTAGATCAATCAGTCACTAACGCTCACACATCTGGTCCAAACTAGATCAATCAGGCACTAACGCTCACACATCTAGGCAATGCTAGATCAATCAGGCACAACCTCCACACATCTAGGCCATACTAGATCAATCAGGCACTAACCTCCACACATCTAGGCAATACTAGATCAATCAGGCACTAACCTCCACTCATCTAGGCCATACTAGATCAATCAGGCACAACCTCCACACATCTAGGCCATACTAGATTAATCAGGCACTAACCTCCACACATCTCGGCCATACTATATCAATCAGGCACAACCTCCACACATCTAGGCAATACTAGATAAATCAGGCACTAACGGTCACACATCTAGGCCATACTAGATCAATCAGGCACTAACGCTCACACATCTAGGCAATACTAGATCAATCAGTCACTAACGCTCACACATCTGGGCCAAACTAGATCAATCAGGCACTAACGCTCACACATCTAGGCAATACTAGATCAATCAGGCACAACCTCCACACATCTAGGCCATACTAGATCAATCAGGCACTAACCTCCACACATCTAGGCAATACTAGATCAATCAGGCACTAACCTCCACTCATCTAGGCCATACTAGATCAATCAGGCACAACCTCCACACATCTAGGCCATACTAGATTAATCAGGCACTAACCTCCACACATCTCGGCCATACTATATCAATCAGGCACAACCTCCACACATCTAGGCAATACTAGATAAATCAGGCACTAACGGTCACACATCTAGGCCATACTAGATCAATCAGGCACTAACGCTCACACATCTAGGTAATACTAGATCAATCAGATACTAACGCTCACACATCGATGCCAAACTAGATCAATCAGGCACTAACCTCCACACATCTAGGCAATTTTAGATCAATCAGGCACTAACGCTCACACATCTAGGCCATACTAGATCAATCAGGCACTAACGGTCACACATCTAGGCAATACTAGATCAATCAGACACTAACCTCCACACATCTAGGCAATACTAGATCAATCAGGCACTCACGCTCACACACCTAGGCCATACTAGATCAATCAGGCACAACCTCCACACATCTAGGCAATACTAGATCAATCAGGCACAACCTCCACACATCTAAGCCATACTAGATCAATCAGGCACTAACGCTCACACATCTAGGCAGTACTAGATCAATCAGGCACAACCTCCACACATCTAAGCCATACTAGATAAATCAGGCACTAACGCTCACACATCTAGGCAATATTAGATCAATCAGGCACTGACGCTCACACATCTAGGCAATACTAATCAATCAGGCCCCAACGCTAACACATTGAGGGAATATTAGATCAATCAGGCACATTATCCACACATCTAAGCCATACTAGATCAATCAGGCACTAACGCTCACACATCTAGGCAATACTAGATCAATCAGGCACAACCTCCACACATCTAGGCCATACTAGATCAATCAGGCACTAACGCTCACACATCTAGGTAATACTAGATCAATCAGGCACTAACCACCACACATCTAGGCCATACTAGATCAATCAGGCACTAACCTCCACACATCTAGGCAATACTAGATTAATCAGGCACTAACCTCCACACATCTCGGCCATACTAGATCAATCAGGCACAACCTCCACACATCTAGGCCATACTAGATCAATCAGGCACTAACGCTCACACGTCTGAGCAATACTAGATTAATCAGGCACTAACCTCCACACATCTCGGCCATACTAGATCAATCAGGCACTAACCACCACACATCTAGGCCATACTAGATCAATCAGGCAATAAGCTCCACACATCTGGGCAATACTAGATCAATCAGGCACTAACGCTCACACATCTAGGCAATACTAGATCATTCAGGCACTAACGCTCACACATATAGGCCAGACTAGATCAATCAGGCACTAACGCTCACACATCTAGGCAATACTAGATCAATCAGGCACAACCTCCACACATCTAGGCCATACTCGATCAATCAGGCACTAACTCTCACACATCTAGGTAATACTAGATCAATCAGACACTAACGCTCACACATCTAGGCCAAACTAGATCAATCAGGCACTAACGCTCACACATCCAGGCAATACTAGATCAATCAGGCACTAACGCTCACACATCTAGGCAATTCTAGATCAATCAGGCACTAACCTCCACACATCTAGGCAATACTAGATCAATCAGGCACTAACGCTCACACATCTAGGCAATACTAGATCAATCAGTCACTAACGCTCACACATCTGGGCCAAACTAGATCAATCAGGCACTAACGCTCACACATCTAGGCAATTCTAGATCAATCAGGCACAACCTCCACACATCTAGGCGATACTAGATCAATCAGGCACTAACCTCCACACATCTAGGCAATACTAGATCAATCAGGCACTAACCTCCACTCATCTAGGCCATACTAGATCAATCAGGCACAACCTCCACACATCTAGGCCATACTAGATTAATCAGGCACTAACCTCCACACATCTCGGCCATACTATATCAATCAGGCACAACCTCCACACATCTAGGCAATACTAGATAAATCAGGCACTAACGGTCACACATCTAGGCCATACTAGATCAATCAGGCACTAACGCTCACACGTCTAGGCAATACTAGATCAATCAGGCACAACCTCCACACATCTAGGCCATACTAGATCAATCAGGCACTAACCTCCACACATCTAGGCAATACTAGATCAATCAGGCACTAACCTCCACTCATCTAGGCCATACTAGATCAATCAGGCACAACCTCCACACATCTAGGCCATACTAGATCAATCAGGCACTATCGCTCAAACATCAAGGCCATACTAAATCAATCAGGCACTAACCACCACACATCTAGGCCATACTAGATCAATCAGGCACTAACCTCCACACATCAAGGCCATACTAAATCAGTCAGGCACTAACGGTCACACATATAGGCCATACTAGATCAATCAGGCACTAACGCTCACACCTCTAGGCCATACTAGATCAATCAGGAACTAACGCTCACACATCTAGGCAATACTAGATTAATCAGGCACTAACCTCCACACATCTAGGCAATACTAGATCAATCAGGCACTAGCGCTCACACATCTAGGCAATACTAGATCAATCAGGCACTAACATCCACACATCTATGCAATACTAGATCAATCAGGCACTAACGCTCACACATCTAGGCAATACTAGATCAATCAGGCACTAACGCTCACACATCTAGGCCAAACTAGATCAATCAGGCACTAACGCTCACACATCTAGGCAATACTAGATCAATCAGGCACAACCTCCACACATCTAGGCCATACTAGATCAATCAGGCACTAACCTCCACACATCTAGGCAATACTACATCAATCAGGCACTAACCTCCACTCATCTAGGCCATACTAGATCAATCAGGCACAACCTCCACACATCTAGGCCATACTAGATCAATCAGGCACTAGCGCTCAAACATGGAGGCCATACTAAATCAATCAGGCACTAACCACCACATATCTAGGCCATACTAGATCAATCAGGCACTAACTTCCACACATCTGGGCAATACTAGATTAATCAGGCACTAGCCTCCACACATCTCGGCCATACTAGATCAATCAGGCACAACCTCCACACATCTAGGCCATACTAGATCATAAGGCACTAACGCTCACACGTCTGAGCAATACTAGATTAATCAGGCACTAACCTCCACACATCTCGGCCATACTAGATCAATCAGGCACTAACCACCACACATCCAGGCCATACTAGATCAATTAGGCAATAAGCTCCACACATCTAGGCAATACTAGATCAATCAGGCACTAACGCTCACACATCTAGGCAATACTAGATCAATCAGGCACTAACCTCCACAAATCTAGGCAATACTAGATCAATCAGGCACTAACGCTAATACATCTAGGCAATACTAGATCAATCAGGCACTAACGCTCACACATCTGGGGCAAACTAGATCAATCAGGCACTAACGCTCACACATCTAGGCAATACTAGATCAATCAGGCACAACCTCCACACATCTAGGCCAAACTAGATCAATCAGGCACTAACGCTCACACATTCAGGCAATACTAGATCAATCAGGCACTAACGCTCACACATCTAGGCAATACTAGATCAATCAGGCACTAACCTCCACACATCTAGGCAATACTAGATCAATCAGGCACTAACGCTCACACATCTAGGCAATACTAGATCAATCAGTCACTAACGCTCACACATCTGGGCCAAACTAGATCAATCAGGCACTAACGCTCACACATCTAGGCAATACTAGATCAATCAGGCACAACCTCCACACATCTAGGCCATACTAGATCAATCAGGCACTAACCTCCACACATCTAGGCAATACTAGATCAATCAGGCACTAACCTCCACTCATCTAGGCCATACTAGATCAATCAGGCACAACCTCCACACATCTAGGCCATACTAGATCAATCAGGCACTAGCGCTCAAACATCAAGACCATACTAAATCAATCAGGCACTAACCACCACACATCTAGGCCATACTAGATCAATCAGGCACCAACCTCCACACATCTAGGCAATACTAGATTAATCAGGCACTAACCTCCACACATCTCGGCCATACTAGATCAATCAGGCACTAACCACCACACATCTAGGCCATACTAGATCAATCAGGCACTTACCTCCACACATCTAGGCAATACTAGATTAATCAGGCACTAACCTCCACACATCTCGGCCATACTATATCAATCAGGCACAACCTCCACACATCTGGGCAATACTAGATAAATCAGGCACTAACGGTCACACATCTAGGCCATAATAGATAAATCAGGCACTAACGCTCACACGTCTAGGCAATACTAGATCAATCAGGCACAACCTCCACACATCCAGGCCATACTAGATCAATCAGGCACTAACCTCCACACATCTAGGCAATACTAGATCAATCAGGCACTAACCTCCACTCATCTAGGCCATACTAGATCAATCAGGCACAACCTCCACACATCTAGGCCATACTAGATCAATCAGGCACTAGCCTCAAACATCAACTAGATCAATCAGGCACTAACCTCCACACATCTCGGCCATACTAGATCAATCAGGCACTAACCACCACACATCTAGGCCATACTAGATCAATCAGGCACTAAGCTCCACACATCTAGGCAATACTAGATCAATCAGGCACTAACGCTCACACATCCAGGCAATACTAGATCAATCAGACATTAACCTCCACACATCTAGGCAATACTAGATCAATCAGGCACTAACGCTCACACATCTAGGCAATACTAGATCAATCAGGCACTAACGCTCACACATCTAGGCCAAACTAGATCAATCAGGCACTAACGCTCACACATCTAGGCAATACTAGATCTATCAGGCACAACCTCCACACATCTAGGCCATACTAGATCAATCAGGCACTAACGCTCGCACATCTAGGTAATACTAGATCAATCAGACACTAACGCTCACACATCGATGCCAAACTAGATCAATCAGGCACTAACCTCCACACATCTAGGCAATTTTAGATCAATCAGGCACTAACGCTCACACATCTAGGCCATACTAGATCAATCAGGCACTAACGCTCACACATCTAGGCAATACTGGATCAATCAGACACTAACCTCCACACATCTAGGCAATACTAGATCAATCAGGCACTCACGCTCACACACCTAGGCCATACTAGATCAATCAGGCACAACCTCCACACATCTAGGCAATACTAGATCAATCAGGCACAACCTCCACACATCTGAGCCATACTAGATCAATCAGGCACTAACGCTCACACATCTAGGCAGTACTAGATCAATCAGGCACAACCTCCACACATCTAAGCCATACTAGATAAATCAGGCACTAACGCTCACACATCTAGGCAATATTAGATCAATCAGGCACTGACGCTCACACATCTAGGCAATACTAATCAATCAGGCACAACCTCCACACATCCAGGCCATACTAGATCAATCAGGCACTAACCTCCACACATCTAGGCAATACTAGATCAATCAGGCACTAACCTCCACTCATCTAGGCCATACTAGATCAATCAGGCACAACCTCCACACATCTAGGCCATACTAGATCAATCAGGCACTAGCGCTCAAACATCAACTAGATCAATCAGGCACTAACCTCCACACATCTCGGCCATACTAGATCAATCAGGCACTAACCACCACACATCTAGGCCATACTAGATCAATCAGGCACTAAGCTCCACACATCTAGGCAATACTAGATCAATCAGGCACTAACGCTCACACATCCAGGCAATACTAGATCAATCAAACATTAACCTCCACACATCTAGGCAATACTAGATCAATCAGGCACTAACGCTCACACATCTAGGCAATACTAGATCAATCAGGCACTAACGCTCACACATCTAGGCCAAACTAGATCAATCAGGCACTAACGCTCACACATCTAGGCAATACTAGATCTATCAGGCACAACCTCCACACATCTAGGCCATACTAGATCAATCAGGCACTAACGCTCACACATCTAGGTAATACTAGATCAATCAGACACTAACGCTCAGACATCGATGCCAAACTAGATCAATCAGGCACTAACCTCCACACATCTAGGCAATTTTAGATCAATCAGGCACTAACGCTCACACATCTAGGCCATACTAGATCAATCAGGCACTAACGCTCACACATCTAGGCAATACTGGATCAATCAGACACTAACCTCCACACATCTAGGCAATACTAGATCAAACAGGCACTCACGCTCACACACCTAGGCCATACTAGATCAATCAGGCACAACCTCCACACATCTAGGCAATACTAGATCAATCAGGCACAACCTCCACACATCTAAGCCATACTAGATCAATCAGGCACTAACGCTCACACATCTAGGCAGTACTAGATCAATCAGGCACAACCTCCACACATCTAAGCCATACTAGATAAATCAGGCACTAACGCTCACACATCTAGGCAATATTAGATCAATCAGGCACTGACGCTCACACATCTAGGCAATACTAATCAATCAGGCCCCAACGCTAACACATCGAGGGAATATTAGATCAATCAGGCACATTCTCCACACATCTAAGCCATACTAGATCAATCAGGCACTAACGCTCACACATCTAGGCAACATTAGATCAATCAGGCACTAACCCTCACACATCAAGGCCATACTAGATCAGGCACTATCCTTCACACATCTGCTTTATACCCTAAGCTTCTTGTTGGGGCACTGTGAATATAATACGAACCGTATGCTTGATGAGAAATTCAATAAAAAAAACAAGACACGAAATGCACGTCATGTACTTTATTTTATGATGATGATGATGTATGTTTTTTGAAATGAAAAAAATTAATGAAAATTCTATTGTATAAATAATTTTTCAAGTTCGCAATGAAAACAATAGAATACTGTAAATAGTACCCCGTATACGTCCCATTTATATTTCTGTATAAATCATGGTCACTTTCTGGAAAAAGAACAAAAAGATGTTCGGATCGATATGACGATTCAAAGTGAACAAATGCTTTTTAATGCTATTTAAATAATTTCCACTGCTGTCCAGTCCTCTTAATTTGCTGGAAAATGTGTAGATCTATAAATCCAATTTAAATCCAAGCATTAGACAATGTTATTGATTTCAGATTAAAGAAAATTTGACAAGCCAGAATGTTACCAGGAAGATTAAAACATCTTTCCTTGTAGTCATTAATTACAAACTCTAAACCTGAACATGATAGACACAAACAAGCCAATGAACGATCTTAGATGAAAAATATGCCCACACTTTCCATGCATTAGTTCCAAGAACATCCTTTAGTTTGTATTCCAAGGATTTTAGATCTCAGGCTTTTATTTTGTTTGGTAGTAATATTACTTTTGAGCAATTAGAAGAAAATTGAGTTCATAGATCATTTTGAAATTGATTTAGTGGTGTAAGTTTCGTGGTTAACCATTTCAGCTTTAAACAATAATTTCTAATTTTGCGATATTTTATTGGGATATTGTCTAAGGGTGGATTTGGCAATGTTTTTGGATGAATAAGTGTAATAATGTTTTCGTCCAGCAAGTGTATATTATAACCACTGTTCAGCAGGACTAGAAGATAAATCTATTAATCTCCACGCAGCATTGGGGTTCAGTATTGACTGATCTCTGCAAAACGCCCACACATGGAACACCTTCAGAATTTTATCCTGTAATGTGAAAATAATTAAATTATCAAATACATATATCGAATTAATAAAAAAGTAAAGAAAGACGTACACAAAAGCACATAAACTAAACACATTCTCAATATATGCTAATGGTAAAAATCTTATTAACCCTTTTTTCAGTGCGGGAAATACGTTAAGAAAATTATTGAGAAGATGTAAAGCTGCCAATAATAATTAAATCACCAATTCAGATCGAATTGTAAATTATAATAGGTCTATGTCTACTTTACAAACATAAGATATATTTAATTCCCTATAAGCCACCAATTGTTTCAAATAAAGTGCAATAATCCCAGTTTTCAAGTGATTAAACAAAAGGCCTAAAGTCCTATATCATCCCCCGCCATTAATTAGGTTAAGAGTTCTTGGGGTCACAAATATTTAAAAAGTGATTTGTGGTGGCCATTTTAAATTTCAGTATAATCACCTGCACATTATTTCTCACTTTATTTTTTTGGTTTTTCGCCCACCAAAAATCAAGAAGTTCAAGAATGACGGCCATTTTGAATTTCCATAAAATCTTAAAAAAATCAGGTGCACATCTCCATTCCGTGGGGAGTGTGATTGTAAGATTTGAATAATTTACGACTAAGTTTTTGAGTTTTTGCGACCTCAAAAAATTAAAATTGATCTGTGGCGGCCATTTTGAATTTCAGCGAAACCTTAAAAAAATCACCTGCACATCTCCTTTTTGTGGGGAATGTAGGCTTAATTCAAAAATTTGAAAAATTTCTGACGTTAAGTTTTAGAGTTTTTGCGCCCACAAAATTTTCTGAAGTTGACCTCTGGTGGCAATTTTGAATTTTGGTAGCATCTTTAACTAGAGCCTGACGGCACTGAAGTAGAGCTTGTGCCGGACTTCAGGGTCATTGTTTCAACCCTTCAACCGCCGGTGTCACATATATTCTGGTTTTCATTTTTTATTAGCACATTAAGTAACACATTTGTTAAAAATAAAATGTGACATCAACCAGCAACATTTGAAAACAATTGACCTCCATTTTTTCAAATCTGAATAATTTTCACTCACTTGAAGTTGTGGATCGCGTCAGCGAGACACAACTTCAAGTGGGTGAAAATTCAGATTGAATAATTTGGCGGTTGAAGGATTAAGGAAAGCTAAGATGCAGCTGTTTCACAATTAAGCAACAAATATATTGGTCTAAATGAGGTGTTGAATCCGACAGTAGCTATGCTGTATCTTGTGTCTGACTGTCGTCAGCTCAATGTTGTTTTCAATGTTTAGTCGGGGAGGGGGGGTGGGTGGTTGTTGGTCATGCGTTGCATTGCACGTGTAATGTTGTGAATTCCCGGCGAAACGAGCCATAGAGTGCACAGGGTCAGCCTTAATCTGTCACATCTATTTTTTACACCTCAAGTCGACACCTGTATTGATAGACTGCACATTGATTTCAGTGCACATAATAAACTCCTGATAAATACCCCCCCCCCCCCAACTGCGTCTCTGTGTTTATTAGTCGGCCTATATCCGGTCTATTAGGGATAATCGGGTAGGCCTACCCTAATGGAAATAGGTCAGATCTGTGAAACTCAATGACCTCGACCTCCTTTGTTTTCACCAAGCTGGCTAATACAATGAAATATGAGGGGTGGTTCTTATATAACCTTGTTTTCACCGAGTGACGTCACTGCGTTTTACAAAATGAAGTATAGGGGAGGGGGTGTTATATAACACTTGTTAAGTTGTTTTCACCAAGTGACGTCACTGCGTTCCACAGCTAGCTACTCCCTGTGTGACCCTGGGCTGGGACCAGGGTCTGGGACTGTGGTGCATTTCATTATTCAGAGCCGATCTATTAAACATAAACTGTTTATATTAACCTGACAGTTTGGGTGGTATAGGCATTTATGTTACTAGGCATACCCCAGTCAATGACAGGTAGGGGAAGGTACAAAAAAACGTGTCTAGCAAACAGTTTAGTAACCTAGGCACATTGCATGCTAGTGGGCCTACTGCTATTTGCTCAGATGTGATGGCAGTGTGTAGTGTTCAGATTGAAATAACTGAGTCAGGAGACAGATTAACTACTTCCACTGCCACAGTCGTTGAGTCAATGTTGATTTAATGCTATAGACCAGCGTAATAACAGTGTGAGACTGCAAGACAACATTAATTTAACTCACTATAATAGAACTCACTATAATAGAACTCACAACTCGATAAGCCTAGATATATTGAGATTGCAAAGTTATCGATATAATTAGTGAGTTAATAACTTGATGTTGAGTTGAAAACAATAATAGCCTAATTTAAATGTCACTTTTGGGGCTTCGCATATGACTATGAGATTCATTAAGCATAGCAGGATTAGGCTATGCATTGCCTGAGGGGTGTTTTAAAAGCTCGACCAACATTAATGTCACATCGAGTGAATGTTTGTTTTGTTGGGCAGTGAGTGGCCGATAGGCATATTATATAGGCCCCATACATGTGTATTGGCAGGCCAGCAAAGACAAGAAGTTAAATCAAAGTCAACGCCTCCTTGTGTCAGCCGAGTGTTGTTCTGTATGCCTCTGGGACAGACTGACCATACAGGCAAACACGCATACCGCTGGACAATCACATGCAGCCAGCGTTGTTTCAATGCTGGCACACCGCCTACGACGCTGGCCCAACATTTGTTCAGCGTTGCCGTATTAGGCCTCCTATTAATGACAGGTGCACTTCCCAGCAAACACGAGACGTTGAACCAATGTTGTTTTAATGCCCGGCCGACGTCAGAGACGGCAGGGGCAACATTCAAACAACTTTGCATCATAGTAGGTCACGTGTCTTATACAGTACTGGCAGGTTGCCATCTGTATTGCTGTGCTAGCAAGGCAGGTCAAAGCACTGAGGGTCAAAGTGTATTGCTAAGGTCACGTGTCACGCGTGACGTCACTTAACAGACATGGCTGACATTGATACATTACACAGTTACAGATAGGGATTGATGCGTCATTTATATCAGTGTTCATCTGATCAGCTGAGCCAAAATCTCAAAATCTGGCTTCGTGATGCAACGAAAAAATGTATTCTTAACACACACATGGAGTTAGATATGTTCCCAATTCCACAAATTTAAAGTTATTGGCGTGAAATTAATCATACAGAAAACCACTCAGACCCACATAGACCGAAAAAGTAGAGCAAATGCTCTACTAAAAAATCACTTGCACATCCCCATGTTGCTAGGAATGTCATGCTAAAATATACACAAGAGGCCCAGGGGCCTTGAAACTTGTCAACAGCATTGCAAAATATCAGCTACAGGTGTGTCAGAGAATGTATATCTATGCTCTAAATTGCATTATCATGAAAATAAAATATGTATAGGCCGGTAGTATATATTTATATCTCATCCATCATTGGAATTTATTATATGTTCGATTCCCATCATACATTTTGCTGATTTTACACACATTCTGAAATGGGCCAACTGCACGTAATGAAAAATGCTTGACAAAAAATCATTTTTACAAGACTACAATGTAAAAATTATGTACATACAAGAGTAGATGTGCAAT
This sequence comes from Flabesymbios commensalis, assembly GCA_964017125.1. Classification (NCBI taxonomy): domain Eukaryota; kingdom Metazoa; phylum Annelida; class Polychaeta; order Terebellida; family Flabelligeridae; genus Flabesymbios; species Flabesymbios commensalis. The sequence continues at coordinate 72,264,221 of OZ024908.1, read as the reverse complement.
TATTATTTATTCTGGGTCTTTTAATAGGCCCCAGTTAGCCAGGAATTTTCACGAAGTCTTTATTCTTCAATTTCAATTCTTCTGCCTTAAATAGGCCTAACAAAATCGTCACGGGGTTGTAAAATAAAACTTTTATTGTATCTTACTCAGCCGTGAAATCTACAGCAGCCCTAATCCATCATAGACAGGGATAAATTATATCCTAACCAATCTAATAAACATGTCTGTCAAACTTTTCTCAACGGTTTCCATTGTATTTTTTCCCGTAGATTATAAATCTGCCAGATACCATTCGAGATTTTGCATATTTAATTAGCTAATTTGCATATTTCCAAAATGGCCGTCGAAAAAAAAGTAATCGGCTATCAATACATTTCCGCCAATCCTAGAAATGTTTTTTTTGGCCCTAAGTTCGGGTTTTGAGATCCCATAATGCAATTTTGACGACAATATTAATTTTGGGGTCATTGGAAGCTCATATGTCACGTGACCATTGAAATACAATATCCAACATTCACGTTTTAGCAAAAAGTGCACAACTTGACCTTTTTTGGATAAAATGATGGTTTGAATGCCTGATAATATATATTTAATTTCAGAGAGTTACATCTTATACACAATACTATATTTATTAATACAAGATGGCCGCCATAATTTAAAATGGCCGCCAGCCGAATCCAAAATCAAGATATCTTAGTTTCTGGATATCATATCTAAGCGATCTTAGTGGCTTGATTAGGGTTTTTTGGACCAAGGAATACAATGCCGAACATCATTATACTGTCAAATGATTTTTTAGAGGTTTTTGAAGTGTTTTTGATCTCTATAGTTTTATATTTTGGCAAAATTGTGTGATCCATCTACGCCACCATAGTTATATTTGACTTCCTCCCAGAATGAGTTTATCATCCGCACACTGTTCTGAATTCACATACTAACATGATATAAAGTTAAACCATATAGATTACATGTGTATGACAGCGACAAAATAGGTAAATAAACATCATTTACATTATAATACGGAACTGTTATGTTGTAGAGTATGTAAAACTACTACCCAGGGGGTTAACATCATATTTTCTGGAAAACTGACAGTCTGACACGGCGTGTTGTAAACGGTTGGGCACCCGAAATGATATCTACATATATTTAGGTTCACAACCTAGGTGCATAACCTTGCAAATCGACTACTGGAAATTGACAGGAGGCCAATAATGGCGGCCATTATAGAGAAAACTTAAGTTGTCAATATCTCGGTCAATATTTAGGATAATTTGCTTTTAAAGTTGTCTAAACCTATCTTTTTAGGGTCAATGATCAATATGGCGACAACCCTGAAGTGATTTTATGTCTTCTTAACAAGATAGTACACAAAGCCATGCATTTGATAGTGTGAAATTAATGTTTTGCTCTAGCTATTATTAATCTCGTTTGATAAGAAAACCTTTGATGTGATAACGATGGTAAATTTATTGATTAAAATCCAACATAAGTATTAATCCTTGTTGTGTTACATCACTTGTTACAATAATCACTTCAAAACATAATTAGCCGAATGTTACATGAAACAAAAATTAAGAGCGCTGAAAATAATACTGTCGAAGGAACTAGTGTTTGCAGGAAGCAACATGCACACAACTACATTGTATATCGATTATAAGATTATTGAAAGTGAGTGTGCTTAAAAAGTATATGATGCAGTTATGCTATTTAATTATAAGGATTATGTGTTGTGTTGTGGAAAGCTGCATTTGCTTGGGGATCACCGACAGTCACATCATAATTTTCCTTTTCTCACAGTAGTAGTAGTTCTTGTTGCAATCCTTCATGCAGGGATGAAATTTTGTGAATCATATGTGGTGGCGACGGTGGGTTTGTACATGTAGACTGAACAGGAATCAGCTTGCCATTTTCTACAACCCATCCATAGTCCTAAGGCTTGAGGATGGCTTGGCTGCATGCTTTATATGCTGTTGGAAAGCATTTTCATTGGGTGGCAACAACTTCAGCAGTGTTGACTTAATAATATTATTTAGGAACGTTTTGTCTCTGAGCGTATCTATATCACAGCCTTCTCTTGTTGAAATATGAGTTCAAAAAAAGCTGCTGTGACTGGTCACACACATATATCGTGATTTCAATGGGAGCACCATCATCAGCAAAATCTACCAGTGTAGTTATATCATTCAGCCAACTTTAACATGCCAGTAGAGAATGAATAGCCGATGGTATCTCGTCCGCTAATAATGTGAATAAATGACAGTGCCCTAAAGTTTGCATGACCTATTGCAGCGGCAAAACTCGTGAATGGATAGCTGTCTTGAGATGAACGACCAATCACCAAATATACAATGCAATGTATGTGACTGTAATTAGTACACTCTGTTTTATCCACCACCTAAGTGAAATTTAGTTGAACAAATGGAAGGATCACTTTGTTCCTCCTGGTACCATGTCTGACATAGAAAAGCAAGAAAGCGAGTCATGCTGGAAAAACTCAAAACCACTTGGATCGCTCCCTGTTAGCTATTTTGCTATGTTCAGCAGAGCTTCTGGTCTTGATGTGAAAGAAATGGTGTCCAAAGCTGCCATTACTTTCAAGATCCTAATTATAGGAAGCTCTTGTCACCCGTGAATGACTAGACTCAGAACCAGAAACCAAAATAGTATTATAAGCGAAATTGATTCGTCTGACAAGAGTAATGACATTTCTACTCTTCGGCAAATAACACACAAAAAGTAAGTGGTGGAGACATTAAAATTAATAACTTTATTGGTGATCATGGATGTAGCAATATGCCTCCATCATTTTTCGCAGAAAACGGAGCTAGCATGATAGCTGATGATGCCATGGTGCTCACATTGAAATAACGGTAGATGTGTATGACCAGGCAAAGTAGCTTCTTGTGAACACATAATCCAACTTCGAAGGCTGTGATATAGCTATATAAACTCCGATTCATCAAGTTTTATAATAACAAATCACTGCTGAAATTACTGCCACCCCCTTGCTTTAGAACATCATCTAAAGCGGACAGCATTGGCAATAGCACTTGACAAGTCAGCTTACATAGCCAAGCTTACCTGCAAGCCTGAGGACTATGGACGGGTTGTATAAAATGATAAACTGATCCTAGGTAAATCTGCAAACCCACCAAGGCCACCATATATGACACACACAATGACAAGTGGCTGCAAGAAGGGTTGCAACAAAAACAGCTGGAGTAAGAGAAGAAAAATCACCTGCTATGTAGAAGACTGTCAGAGATATCTAAGCAAAGGTAGCTGCATACAACACCTTGATACCTTGATGACGTGAGCGTGGGGTGATAGGGCATGGTGGGTTACTGCCCGATGTTCTGGGCATGTCTAGGGGATTTACCCTCAGACATGCCCAGACGATCAAAGATTATGTTTTGATATGCAATTTAATGCTGAAACACGGAGGCCTTTAGCACAGCTCCGCTATCCTCTGGTCGGATAGTCCTCAAGAGTCACAATAGTTGAGGGTAACTCCATTCATCCCACATGAGAGACCTAATGTCAAACACTATTGCCTGTATTGCTGTAGCATGGCCAACATTAGTGCCTGTACTGATGCGGGAGCTGCATTGATACCACTATTGAGTGGAGGAACAGGCTACCCCGCTGGCAATCCACCACAATATTATAGCCAGCCACGTGTAGGCTGCAGCTTCCCCAACATGCAACAGACGGGACAGATCACAAATGGCCCTCCCTAGGTGGGTGCGAAAAGTACTACTACTAGCAATCATCCCAGTACCCCTTAGACTGACTATGTTATTAAGTGATTATAATACCAAATGCTATATCACTGCAAGGGCTAATACTTATTCTATTATCAAGTTATTGATCAATAAACATTATCATTGTTATGACATCTTACGCTCACGATGTTTTCTTATCAAAAGTGATTATTAATATACAGTGTGAAACATTATTTCCAAAACAGAAAAGCAGAGTTGTGTGTATTTAGGCCTACTGGTATACATATTTACAAGACATAACATCACTTCAGGACTGGTTTTATATTGATCCTTGACCCTGAAAATACTGGTCTAGACAACTTTAAAAGCAAATTATCTTAAATATTGACTGAGATATTGACAAATTCAAGTTTTTCGGTAATGGCCGCCATTATTGGCTTCCTGCCAATTTCAAATTTATTTAGTCAATTTGCAAGGTTGTGCACCGAGGTTGTGATCCTAAATATATGTAGATATCATTTCAGGTGCCCAAACTTTTACAACTCGCCGTGTCAGGTTTCCAGAAAATATGATGTTTATCCCTTGGGTAGTAGTTCTGGGTAGTAGTTCTACATACGCTACAAAATAACAGTGCCGTATTATAATGTAAATTATATGTCTATTTATCTCTTTTATCGCTGTCATATACATGTGATGTTTATGGTTTTACTTTAAATCATGTTAGCATGTGAATTCAGAACAGTGTGCGGATAATAACCTCATTCTGGGAGGAAGTTATTCAAATATAACTATGATATAACACAATTTTGCCACAATATCAAACTATGGAGATCAAAAAGACATCAAAAATCATTTGAAAGTATAATGATGTCTGACATTGTATTCCTTGATCCACAACACCCCAATCTAGACACTAAGATAGCTTAAATATGATATCTAGAAGCTCAGATATCTTGATTTAAGGTTCGGCTGGCGGCCATTTTGAATTATGGCGGCCATCTTGTATTAATAAAAATAGTCTTGTGTATGGGATGTAACCCTCTGGAATTAAAGATATAATATCAGGCATTCTAATCATCATTTTATCCCCAAAAAGTCCATTTGTGCACTTTTTGTTAGGTGGGATATTGTATTTCAATGGTCACGTGACCTATGACCTTCCAATGACTCCAAAAATAACATTGTCGTCAAAATGGCATTATGGTATTTCAAAACCCGAACGTAGGGCCAAAAAAACACATTTCTATGATTGCCGTGATTGTATTCATAGCCGATTACTTTTTTTTGGCGGCCATTTTGGAAATATGCAAATTAGCTAATTAAATATGCGAAAATCTCGAATGGTATCTGGCAGATTTGAAATCTACGGGAAAAAACACAATAGAAACCGTTGAGAAAAGTTTGACAGACATGTTTATTAGATTGGTTAGGATATATCCCTGTCTATCATAATCACACGTAACCGTAATGCACTTGTACTACACCCTCTTACGTAATGCAAATTACGAAAATCACAGTACTAACAGTAGATCGACCCAAGGATAAAGACCCATGAAGGCTTTTTCAACTCACGCGATCTTTGCTGCAATGTTACTGTAATGTTATCAGGCAAACGTCGAGTCAGGTGTTAGTTGGCTTTATAAAATGTAATGAAATAAAATGAATGGGGTTTTACGCCACATTTGTTCACATATAGGCTAAACTGGGCCCGAAGAACCTCCTGGGGATGGTGATATGAATGAGGTGACACTGCCCTCCAGACACATGATTTGAAATTGAGCCCTGTTGGTCTGCGGCCGAGCACGTTATCTCTCGGTCATGTAGGCTTCCCACAATATTCAATCTTTACGATTGAGCAGGGAGGAAACATTTTGTTCTTTGAAACTTGGAATGCCAAAACAGGAGACGAATCTGCGATCTCTGACTTTCCAAGCAGGCACCAGGCCCCCGCCCTTTGGTATTGTTGCTACATAAAATGGCGGATCAAGAATGTGCAAGAGGAGGGGGCGTAAGCCACATTTTGGCTAAAAAAAGATTGTAAGCTTCACTTTATTAAAAAAAATGCATGAAAATGCAATATTATAACCAATAAGGGGGGGGGGGGGGGCGTACGCCGGGTACGCCCTATGTTGGATCCGCCACTGACATATATACAAACACATTACCTGATTACTGATATCAAGATGATGTGCTATGTATTCTTGCTGGTATCTATAAGCTGATTAGCAAAACGGTTCCAATTATTGATTTTTATGACATTGATGATGTACTATATTGGTTTAAATATATATATATATTTTCATATGTGTCGTTAAAACTCACTTATGTAGCACAGAAGCAATTGACAATGTAGGACTATATAATGATGTGGTCATTCGTGCATATAATACAGATGTATCAGGGGATGACAATATTATATCATCAAATGACGAGACAGACAGTTCAAGTGACGATAATTTAAAACATCAAAATATGATTTAACTTTAATGGTTGTCTTAAACTCAATATTATTTATAGCTGACATATTGGATACTTTGTGCTTTGGCACAAGATAACGTCCAAAGAACTTTAATTTAAGCTTATAAGATACCAATGTTATGTTTCGGAATGAGATAAAACCGAATGATATGTGTTTATTTCTGACTAAATGTTTCACATATATATAATACATTGTTTTCAATGTGCTGTATTTCCACTAGGCCTATAGGGCACATACCGAGACAGTGGAGATAGTTTCACCCTTTCACCCTTCCATCCGTCCACCCGGTGTCCGCCTTTTCGTCAAAAGGCCCGTACGTTAGTCACAAGGCCCATTAGTCAGAAGGCCCGCTAGTCAGAAGGCCCGTTAGTCAGAAAACCAGTAAGGATGATTAGTCAGAAGGCCCGCTCGTCAGGGCCATAAGCTCAATTTTGTCAAAATTGATTTTTTTTAATTGATTCGATAGTCGTATGGTTCTTGTCTCAATATTGAAAGAATTTTTGAAAAATCTTTATTAGTTTTTGTTTCATTTGATTTTTAATATTTTAAATTTAGTTATGTGATAATTAAAATTAACTTTTAAATGACGTCATAAATAATTTGAATAAAGCCGCGGGGAGGTACCTTCTCGCGTGGCGGGTCACAAATGTATTGTTATTATATTTGATTTTGGCTTTCATATATTTTAATTCGTTTGTTGATTGTCTATATAGCCGAAAAATCAGTTTCCCAGCAAACACAAAACATAATTTGTATAATTTCATACAAGTTCGGCTCAACGTCATTGCATAAATGTTAGATGCGCATAAACGACGCTAGCCCAACTGTATTAATCTAACATCAAGTCAATATCGGGGTTACCTTTATAACCCCCTCGACTCACAACCCTCGACCCTCAACCCACAACCCCTCGACCCACAACCATTCCGAATTACCCCCTCGACCCAAAGTTGAAAATGGATGATTTAGGTTTAGTTTAAAATCGTGTAAGGCCTATTGGTGGACCCTTTTTATTTATAACACAGGCCTAGTTTGTGTTTTTGATATTAGGCCCCATATTAATGAATAGGGCATAATAAATTATCTGTCGGTAAACCTATATCCTATTCATATACGCGTGCCCCGTTTACAAGTCAAAGCGTCCCTGTGCAGACAATGTTGTGCCAGCTGTGGAGATGCTGGCCCAGTATTGAGACAACATTGGGTGAATTTCCCGTGTGTTGGCTTTGATGCCAGCCACAGCGCCCATGTTCCCGACACTGGGGTCATAATCTATAAAGCACACACTCACGGAGCTACATGTAGCTGATACAATAAAGTATGGGGAAGGGGGTCTCGTGTAGCATTTTTTTCACCGAGTAGCCATTTAAAAGGAATTCTGGTGACGTCACTGTGTTTCACAGAATAGGCCTAAAGGTAGGCCTACATTTCTGGAGGGTCATGCACCATTCAATCGGCGGGGGGGGGGGGAGTATTTTAAAATCAAACCACGGACAGGCTCTTTATGAAATAAATAATATATTTTATAATAATATATTTTAAATAATCCAGCCCCCCTCTCCCCCCCCTCCCCCCCGGTGATTGAATAGTGCCCCCCTAACAGTTTTGTTGACAACAATTATATAATTGATTTAACTGCCTGCAGTGAGTCTGATATGCATGGTGACTTGAAGTTCTCGGAACGTGGGAACTTTTGAACGTGAGAACTTCTCGATATAGGCCCTATAAGGCCTACTTGAAGTACAAATATTTGGTTACTAGCCTGTCTGACACTTCGTTTCCATTTTCGGGCTGTGACTGGCGACCTTGCCAGCTATTTGGTTACCATCTAATGGGATAAAACATATGTTGTTGTGGGTTGAGGGGGTTGTGGGTCGAGGGGTTGTGGGTCGAGGGACTTGTTGGTCGAGGGTTGTGTGTGATGGTTCGAGGGGATCGAGGGGGTTATGAAGGGTAAACCCAATATCGGCCGGCTGTGTCTACCAAGAGAACAGCACCTAGTGGACAACTGTCCCAGTAAACACAAAACATTAGTATAATACTTAAACAACGTCGGCCCAACGTCTTAGACCCTGGGGTAGTAGTATAACGTTTTACAAAGCCAAAAGGCAGTAACTACAAGTGATCACAAGTGAACAGTTAATGCCTATTATCTTTCCCCGGCACCATCGCCGCCCTTCGCCTTGTACTTCTACAGCTCCAATTAGACTATGACGACGATCTCAGCCCTATGGACAATAACAATACCGTGATATTTCTATTATATATGTGACGTTCAAAATCATCTACCATCGTAAAATTTCATTAACATTTAGAACTAATTATTTCTGCTTTCAGCCGACAAGTATGTTTCAATTTACATGATTTACATTAGTTATATTTGCTTGCATATAGTCCATATTATTATTATTCACATTGGGATGCAGATGGTGAATTGACTTCATAGTCAAGCGTCAAAGCTCACACCAACGCAGGTGACGATAGGCCTACCCTGTCTGTCAGTTGGTTGCCAGACCCGGCAAACATTCTTATTTTCACCGGAAATCGTCATGGCTCACACAGAATGTCTGGTTATAAACCGCACCTGTCGATGTTTTAGCTATTTTACCAAACATATTTCGAGTGATAAACCGTGGTTACTAACCGGCAATATACGGTAGAGCTACGAGAACATCATCACATCCTGTGATGACATCAACAGGACTGAGTGCGTCGTCACCACTCGCAAAAACGCCAGGCACTCCACAATGTATATTTAATATTGTCCTGACGTCTATTACATTGGCCCAACATTAAACCGACATTGGCTGAACGACTTCTCTCGCTGGAGAAGCAGATCATGGTCTTGATCAGAGCACAAACTGCAATTACAATTCGGCAAACAGCAGTAACAGTATACTTTCGTAGTACGCAGTTACTGCCGTCTGCTTTTGCACGACAGCGTATTGGCGCTGATAACTACCCAGCAAACAAAAAACGTCTTCGACGTTGGTCCAACATTATATAAATGTTATACAAATTTGTATTTGCTGGATAAATGATGTATGAACGTGCATTGCAAAAAAAGACGTTATTCAGTCGTATTACTCACTAGTGCAAAAAAGACGTTATTCAGTCGTATTACACACTAGAAATGTATAAATTATATGAATTTACAATGCCTTTAACTGCCAAGGCCAAAAATCTACTTTTAATAATACAAAATGTGATATTATGGAAGATAGATATCTTAGCCAAGACCTAACTTCTATATTGCATAACACTAGATGACAGTTGTGGGAGAGAGGGTGGGTGGGGGCTACCCCTCCACCACAGACTGCCGGCCACGTGAATCAGCCTCTCTGGTGTCACCTGGTCACAGCCACACAGTAAACAAGAGACATTGACACAATGTTAGCCTAATGGTGGCCCGCCGTTTACAACACTGGGCCAGCATTGGCCTACCAGTAGAATGGCCTTAGCACAATATATGTTCACACAATGCTAGTTTAATGCTGGCCCATCATCTACAACCTTGGCTCAACAGTAAAACAGCATTGGCTAAACATCTCATTTTCGCGAGAGGCACAGGCAACTTGATACACTGACACAATGTTACTTTAATGTTGGAACAGTGTTATAAATGATGGCACAACATTTAACCAACATTGGGTCAGTGCATTATGTTGACTGCCTAGAACAAGCATGATATAGAACGCTTCTGCTCACAGCAAAACCAAGTATCTGTTTATTTCACAAGTGTGCAGATACTGTTTATTGAACATGCTGTTACTAACAAGAAAGAGGCAGTGACATCAGCGTAAAGAAAGTATATACTTGATTTACAAGTTAGCAAATACGACCTTTTGGTAGCGCCATGGCAAGAGGAGCCAGTTAAGAAGCAGTAAACGCCTAGTTTACCAGGGAGCAGATAATGCCTTTTGACTTTGCACAGGCAGAACAGATGTAAAGCTGAAGCTAACGACAGACGTTTCTCTTGAAAGTCAAACTAAAAACTTGGAGACTCTGTCTCCAAGTTGAAAAAATTGACCAGTAGTTTTTGCGTCCAGAAGAAAACGTGATGCCGGACGCCAAACAGAATCCTGGCGCGACTAAAATCCCTCTTCCCCTACGGGTGGGGGATAAAAATGCAATTAAATGCATCCAAAGGAAACGTAACGGTTGATGACACAAGTTGAGCCTTAAAGCAACTTTGCATCAATCAGTCATTGTTTTTAAATATAGGAATGCCAAATTTATTCTATGTTCTGTGGATTCTTTCATGAAAACAGCATATGAGCAAGGGATATTGATTAAAAGATATAAATAAAATTTTGCTGTTTATAAGCATACAAGTGATTTTTTTGTGTTGTTGGCTGATATTCTGATATGAGCAGATCAGTGATACCAGAAATTTTGATACAAATAAAAATTTGTTTTTAATATTTGTTTGCTACATAATATAAAACAGCATTATATTTTTCCAAACTTTCTAATAAATTTATGCAGTCTAAAAATGAATACTAGTATCCAGTTTGCTGAATACTGACTAGATCAGACAAGCGCGGCTTTGAATCTATTAGGGTGACAAGCTCCTAATTTACCCGAAATTTATGAAAAATTGGTGCATCCTAGTAATTATTACTAGTAACGATGTTGAACTGAACACTGAGTAAATAAAAAAAGCGGTTTTCTAGATATCAGTGTGACAAAGATCTAAATTTGACAAAAAAATATGGCCGCCATCACCTGTATATTTTGCCGTACGAATACAGCAAAAAACAATATGGTGGAGGCACAAACAGAAGGTGAGATCAGTACTTACAGGATCACCTTCCATAACACGACCTGAAGAATTTCTAACAGCCATAATTTGTTGGGCATAGAAGCTTATAACTAGAACAGGTCCTTGTTCCATTATTTGTCCAGCAGCAATCTGGAAAATCAAGTGAGATTTAGAAAGTGCAGAATTTTTACTCACTTTGAAAATATGAGTGAAACGATTGCAACCTCTCAACCTGCCTTCAGCAGATCTTGGTTATGATTCAGCTCAGATTGCAGAATTATCTGACTATGGATGGGTGGCAACATTCACATCAAACAGAGGGCTACCAGCTGCCACCCTTCTACTGTCAGAACATTCTGTGATCTGAGAAATACCGGTACCATAGATACTTATTGCATGAACAAGATCCGGTGAAGGCAGGTCTAAACTTTGCCATCATTTAAATCCTAGTTCCAAAGTGAGTAAATTTTCACTAATTTCTATATGAATCTTGGAACAATGAATAGAATAATTCCTACAAGAGAGATTTGTTGAATTTATACCTCACTGATACAGTAGATCTTAATCTTGAGTCTCTTACAGACTGTGTATCACTGTTAATTGTGAAAATTCCCATTTATCATGGGGTTATTATTTAGAATTTCTATACCTACATCTACATGATTTATATCTAAAACTTTTGAGTCCATTTTATATCCTGCTTTTTGAGCTTGCTGGATTGGATGAGCTATTGTATTGTAAGCCTACAAATACAGAAACATATATTATGCATATATAATTATACAGTATTACATTCAATTAAACTATAGTATATGTAGTAGTAAAATGTACTAACTTTGCAACAAATGTTTGAAACTTATGACGTTTTGGACTTGCTATGGCAAGCCTTGATCACATACTGATGCCACATTGTTTTTACTTTGGGGTCTAATCCTTGGGATGAACAAGCATGGACCTCATGGTATTGGTCAGCTTGTCATACATGTTCACACCGTGAGATTTGAATATTCGCGCCAGGATTTCGGATGTGCCTTCTACGACCAGATCATTCCGCCGATGTCTCAGCTATTTCACCGCCAGGACATCAGTATGAGCAAATCATAAGTTTCAAACATTTGTTCCAAAGTTAGTACATATTACTACCACCTTATTGATTCTTGGAACCATGAATAACATGGAACGAGACCTAAAAGCTTATTTATCTATGTTCACCCCAGCAAACAAACACATTCACAGGAAAATGTGAATGGTAAAACAAACGAACAGATATTGCAAAATAAGATTATTGAAGTAACGTACTAGAATCCAGACAGAAAAATGTAAGATGATAACTGATAACTCACCGCTTCATGACACCAATCCTTCAATATGATTAAATCCCCTCTGACCATGGCCTGAAATTAGATATAAAACATTAACTATAATACATATAATTACTAAACCTGAGAATTTACATGAATAATTTGCTAACTTTGCTAACTATTTCACAGTATTCAAAACGAGGTTTGTCGGCGACGAAAATAGGCCTCAGCCTCTAATAATCAGATAAAAGTGAAAATATAAAAGTGAAAATCATCTCATTTATTTTTAATTATTATATGGTTGAACAGGCGAGAAATTTTCATTTTTTCAAAAAGATGACAAAATAAATAATGTCCTTTTTCGAATTTGATCCGAGTTAAAAAATTTGAAGGTGTATCCCTCCATGAAGTCTCATAGTAATGGTCTAGCTATCTGGCACGGTTTTCCAGATATTCTGTATATTAAAGTCAATAATGGACACAAGTTAAGCATTTTGTTGAAATTTTTCAGTGCATATCCCTCCCTGAAGCAGCACATTCTGCTTTATAGTATGGTTCAGCCATCTGGCACAGTTTTCCAGATATTACATCTAAAAGTCTATACTGGCTATAAGTCCAGACATTCCGTAAATCGAAGTCAAAAATGGACACAAGTTAGGCATTTTGTTGAAATTTTTCAAGTATATCCCTCCCTGAAGCAGCACATTCTGTTTTATATCATATTTACACCTAAAAGCCTATACTGGCCATAAGTCGGACATTTTGAATTAGATCAAATTCAATTTTTTCAGGGTACATCCTTCTATGAAATCCCACATTTTTGCTTCATAGAAATGGTCTAGCGATCTGGCATGGTTGTCCAGATATTCCGCATATTAAAGTCAATAATGGTCGCAAGTCGACCATTTTGAATTTCAGTTGAAAGTTTTGTTGAAATTTTTCAGACATATCCATATCTGAAACTGTACATTTTGTTCTAGAGTAATAGTCTAGCAACTTGGCCGTTATTATTTAACACATTTGTTTGCTCAATGTTGAAGGAGTTGCATTTTTAAAGCATCCCTCAGAACACAAACTCTGAAGATCGGTTCCAACTCTCCTTCAAAGCCGTCAGGCTCTAGTTTAATAATGGCTATGGTGCTCCCAATTATTATATTTTTTTAACAATCAGTTTAATATAAAGGAGTGTATTTTATCACCCCAGGCACAAGAAATTTCTATTTTTATTCAAAAAGGCTGGGGTGATCCAAATTATTATTATAAGAATTTGACTAAGTTGTGGGAGAGTTGAACCCATGAAATTTATTTTAAAAAATCAGCTTAATATTCAAGTGTATTGTGCTTTCAAGACGCCAATTATTATGGAACAGCCCTTATCTTAACCTGACTGAGTAGTTGGACCCATGGAATTTGAACCCATTTAATTTATTTTTAGATAAAATAAAGAGTTAGATAAAATAGTTGCGAGCATATAACTCCGGACAGAATGACAGAATCACACACACACATAGGACAAACAGACAGCAATTAAATAATGGGGCTCATGGCTTTCTTCAAAAGGGCATGGATTTCTGAAAACGTAGGATGATATTTTATTATATTTTTGACAAAAAAAATATTATTGAATAGATTTACATGGTATGTTGTTTCGTAAAAAATAAACTTCTTATGTCATTAATACATTCAAATACCTCTAGAATATTGGGTATCATTTCTACTTGGCAGTCCTTTATAAATTTTTCTTTGTTAAATGTCGGGTCCATTTTTACTATTTCTGTTAAAACGGCTGACATTTCCGTTGTTGAAAAAACACCACCTGCTCAGCAAAAAATAAAAAAAGAATGATAAAAGTATTCAGCAACATGTCGTCAGTTACAATCAGAGTTATGAAAGACAAGAAGTACTAAAATCAACAGTCGGGCTTAAAAATTAGGTTTGTGGTTTAAATATCTGAATAATGCCTATACATGACAAACAGTGCTAATTTATGTAGTCTTATTTGTGACCTATCTGCACGAAATGAGTCACATGTCGGCTCTGTTAAAGTTAAAAAAATGGACAATATGCATAATTTGAGCTAATAATAGTGAATTTTGTTTTTTTGTCAAATTTGGATGCTTTAAAGTCTAGAATTATCATTTTAAGGCCAGAAATGGGTTCAACGCCCCAATATTAGTCACAAAGACATATCACATGATTGTGATTATTATATATTTTGTTGATTTGTTTTCAAAATGAAACTGGCGGCCATCTTAGATTTTACCCATTTTTAAAAAAACGCTTGTTAATCAAAATCCACCCAAAGTAGACATCCTGGGCTATAAAAATCAATCGTTAAAAGCTATCTATACACAATTTCCAGGTTTGGCCGAAAAATCCTGTTTGGCCATAAGGAACTATTTTTTATACTATGAAGAAGTAGCAATCAAATTTTTGCATTGACTTCAAAGCCAATTTTCTCCATTTTTATTTTTTGACATAGTGACCCATTCCAGTCCCTAAAATGATCATAACTCAGCTCCAGATCAACATACTTTCATGTTCTTGGTGTCATATTAAAGCTCCAGCTCTGTGCCATCCAATGGTACCGTAAACCCCAAATTTTATTTTTCCGACATGAGACTTTTTATGTACAGATGGGTCACATTTATAAGGGCACACCACATTAATTTCAAGGTCAAATGATTCTGCAAAGTAATGGGAAAAAAAATTATTTAATCACCGCTTGTGATTTTAATACATGTATGCCAATCAAAAGCATTAAGTCAATGGGTTTTCTCGCTAAAAGGAAACTTTTCTTCTTGATATCATGTATTTGGGCGGAAATTGGTTTTGGTATTAATTGAAATTGAAATCAAAATCATTCTGCACTCATCAGAAAAATGCACTGAAGGAATATAAAAATTACAATTATTAATATATAATATATGATACCAGTAATATATAGTAAAACTAGAGAAAAATTACTTTTACCAAAAATATCTGTGACTTTATCAGTGAATGTCCTGGTGGCTCGGATCATTATATTCTCACTCTCATCATATTTCGTCTTCATGTCAAACATCTCTGACAAAAACAAATGATCAATTACTTGTACAGCATGCATATAAGTTTTTCAACAAGAGGACTGAAGTCCTATATCATCCCCCGCCATAAATTAGGTTAGAGTTTTTTGCGGTCACAAATATTAAACTAGGGCCAAAGGCTGGGGCAAAGGGAGGACTCTGAAATACTAAAAATTGTTGAATTAAAAGGATGTGTCATTCTGATTAATCAGAATGGCATACTCGCTCATAACGGCATGCCCTTATGGGTATATAATCTGTGATTTTGATAAAAATATGATGTTTTACTGTTGATCGCAACACACGCCATGCAATGGCGACAACAGTAAATGAGGAATGTTGTGTGCTTATTTTATCTATATCAAGACTGATATCAATGGATAATAAAATGATGCTCATCCTCTTGTCACAGCTTCACCTTGACTGAGGTTGGAAATGTCCCAATTTTAAGTTAGTCATGACGGACCGGCAACAACTTAAATTTGGCTATTTATCATAGAACTGAATTGAATCTCCAATTCTAGAGCTGTAGGCCTATTGCATCAGATGTTGTCCAAACCAGCACGGGTCGACTCTTACACAGTATGTGTTTTGGGCCTAACTTCATTGCCTAGGTAGAGGCCAGGTAGGCCCATGTATGCTCATCCTCTTGTCACAGCTCGGCCTTGACTGATGCTGGAAATATCCCAATTTTAAGCTATTAGGACTATTTCATCTGGGTGATACGGGTGACAGTCAACTCGTACCCATGTCAACTCGCCCCATGTCAACTCGTACCCATGTAAACTTGTACCTATGTCAACTCATACCACCAATAGATGTCAGCTCGTACCACAAGTGATGTCAACTCGTACCACAAGTGATGTCAACTCGTACCCAACAAGGCAGGTATCAGATGATGGTACGAGTTGACATCTCTTATCACACAACAGATGTCAACTCGTACCCATGTCAACTCGTACCACTTATAGATGTCAACTCGTACCAAAGTTAATTCCGGAGGATAATGAATGTAGGTTATATAAGAGTCCGTTTAGATTGTGTTATTTATGTATTACATGTGTTAGGGCATGTTCAGCTTGCAGTTAAATTTAATCTAATGATATCGTTTGTCATGATGTCATTTTCTAAAGTGTAACTGCACAAAAAAATGAAATGAATAGGTTTTCAGGCTGTTTTATTATGGCTATGTCATTTAACATAATTTCAATTCTGTATGTGATATCAAGTAATCTGTCGTGTGATTTTAGCAAATTAACCATCTTTTATATATACCTGTACATATATTCTATCATTTTTATGACAAATAAGACTTTTTCTTCATGTCAATAAAATATCTGTCTGTATATCTGTTACCTTTGTGCACAAATATTCTAAACTATTGAACCATTAAGAGTGAGCGGAGAAGAAACATTTTTGTTTCTTTGAAACTTGAAGGCCAGAGACTGGTTCGAACCTGCGATCGCCAACTTTCCAATGCACCAGGGCCCACCTTGTACATGGACAGGGTTTTACATATGTTACCTATTTATTCAGTTATTGGGTCACACATATCACAAACAGAATAAATATAACACTGATAATGCACTGATATATTTATGAATTGATACGAACTTTTAATGTTCTATAAGCAATGATTTTGCTACAATATTTTATTGACCAATTATCGTATTGTGTTCAAAGTCAACATGTTTTGACGGGATGACAAAGTAACACTTGTTCAAAGTAACATAAGTTCAAAGTCAACACGTTTTGGCAAGATGACAAAGTAACAAATTTCAACTATGATTGTTGATTCAGAATTAGATTTCAACTATATGTGTAGCTAATTTCCCTTCAAAAAGTATAGCAGCTGGGGTGAATGTACTTTTTATCCTTGTCACTTTATGTCCGTTTTAATTTTTCACTGGCTTGCCTGTGGGATCAGTGAGAAACTGAAATTGAAACGCTTCTATGATCTTGTTAATAGACCGTTTGACTGCAGCTTAGCTGTGGGGTGTCAACGGTCAATCCCTTCACAACAAATTGTACATGTGTTGTCACTAATTGCAATGATTGCTATGAAAACACGATTGCTTAAGCCATTATTTTCTCACCTGTGACAGAACAAACTGGTACCCTTATCGTAATAATTGTCACAGCCCCCCCCCCCCCCCCGCATAACGGCATTGTCACTAATTAGGGCGCTAATCCCTTTGACCCTTCCTATTCTGGAGTTTATGAAATGTCACCTAAAACGCAACATATATATCTCAAAGTTGCTTTGGATTTAATAATTGTCGTATGAGGACCTGTACACGAATATATGTTCCATCTGAGAATGATTGAGGTAACATACAATTTGCATTAAAATGATGTTGCAAAAATATTATAATTCATGATAATGTATGAAGCAATTATATACGGTGATATGTTTATGCTGGTTTGACAGTTAGTATTGTGATTACAACCTATTAATCGTTACCATTAATTTTGAAAAGCCCAAGACATCGCACCTCAGTACCGGAGTCATTCATATATTTACTATCACAGCTTTAACACAACATGTTAAAACTAAAAACATTTTTTGCCTGGAGGCATTAAATTGTCACCGCTCAGTAAAAATTGCCATCACCCTTCCTAACTTGTGATCACTCTGACGCAACGCGGTGAATAAACATAACAGCATTGTCGGAGAGGGGGCAACAGACCATTGCGGCTATTCCCATTTGACATGCCTGGCTCAATAATTTAATTAAGTATTATTTGACCACTACAATAAAAGTTACGAGTTATGTATAACGTACATTTATTATCTTCCAGAATATTATCTTTGGTATGAATTGACATCTAGTAATGGTATGAGTTGATATCTGTTGTATGGTAAGAGAAGTCAACTCCATAATCTGATACTTGCCTTGTTGGGTACAAGTTGACATCACTTGTGGCAATTTGTGGTACGAGTTGACATCTAATAGTGGTAATAGATGTCAACTTGTACCATCATCTGATACTTGCCTTTTTGGGTATGAGTTGACATCTAATGGTGGTATGAGTTGACATCACCTGTGGTACGAATTGACATCTATTGGTGGTACGAGTTGACATGGGTACGAGTTGACATGGGTACGAGTTGACCGGTATTCTTTCATTTGATGTTGTCTAAACCAGCACGGGTCGACTGTTACCAGTGGTTACACAGTATGTGCTTTAGGCCTAACGTCATTGCCTGCCAGATGGTATACATGTAGGCCTACATCACATCAAAATTATATTTGTCCCCTATGCATGTAATTTTGAAATGAATGGCTAGACTACAATGAGAGAAAAATTATAATACCCCACAGTTATCAAGTATCATGGCAAGGGGTGGCATGTCTTGAACATCAATTTCTGCAGATGTCTGGGTAGGGGGGACTGGGGCACCTTGAGACGGAAAAATTCAAACCACGATCGTATATTTAATTTTTGAAATAAAAGATTTTTACGACACATATGGATGCACCTTGATACACCACCTGGGCTAACTTGAGACACCTATTATTAGGTACCTGAAGACAACGTTGATCTAGCTAAAATCATTATTTGAATAATACATATACCTGTAGCTAAAGCCTGCAGTTGGTTAATGTTGCAGTAACAATACGTGCCTGAAAAAGGTGGGGGCATCTTGAAACACTTTCAGGGCACAGTGAGATAAGACTCGGAGCACCTTGAGACAGTTTTAGGGCACATTGAGACACCATGAGATGATGACTGACCTCATCTCTGATATCATAGGTTGTGTGTGGGGTATATTTGAAGCAATCCATTATACATAAGTGATAAAGTGATAGCACAGGTGTACAATACCACCAAAATCATAGGGAAATCAAGTATTACGTCATCTATAGACACAGATATTGATCATCCCAAAAAAGTAATTTTTATGTAAAAGATTTATGATCATCCCAAAAAAGTAATTTTCATGTAAAAAATGAATCTAAGCTTAAACAGGTTGGAAAATAGAAATTGGTTAGTTTTGGTACCATTGACCATCTAGTGAAAAAATCGCAATATAATTTCTGTGAAACAGGCCTGTCTCAAGGTGCCCCGAGTCTCAAGGTGCCCCAGTCACCCCTATACTTTACTGTGAGATTATACCATTCATACATATCTACAGTATATTAACAATACACAGAATTAGGCTATATGACAATGTTACTAAAAGATATCACGCAGTCTGCATTGTACTTGGATTTCAAGTTTTAGTTGCAAATTCCATGGTAACACTGCCAGGTCTTGCTTTGACAGAAAAAACAGTGACATCGTCCAGTCTTTCAGGAGTCAGGGACGCACCATTAGATATATGGGGGGGGGGGGCTAGAGTTTTTGTTTACCTCTGCCAGAAAACAATCTTTTTGGTGATGAACGTCTGACAATTTTTTTCAAAATTTTCGTTGAAGAACTGAAATAGTCTATATATTTTTGTCGTATGCCTTCCCTATTATGTACGTTACAAGTTAACATTTGATGTTTTTTCTGATCAACATATTTTTCATCAATTACAACCACAAATTTTTTTTCTGACCACATTTTCAACAAACTTATTTTTTCTGACTTTTGTGGCCACAAACTTGGGGGGGGGGGTGTTTAAAATTCCATGTAATCTAAGGCATATTTAGTTAGCAAACTCTACCCTCCACAACCGGAACATAGTGGAGGGTGAGATCCTTCTAACTAGGCATATTGGGCATTGTTTCTCACTCAGTATATCAAATCATAAGGAAACACCTAAATAAGGTGATGTCCCTGAACCAGTCAGTGTCTGAACACCTCGGCGACAATGCTGCGGGCCATCTGTGGTTAAATTCAACCATTTTATTGTATCAGGCATATTTTATTGTATGTTCACAATCAGGTCCTTATTGAAATAAGGGATATTTGAAAATACAAAATAATAATAATGTGAGCTTTCCAAGACAACACTTTTTGCGCCAAATTATTTGGGGCGAGCCCCCGAACCTCCTCCTTTTTCAAATCCTAGATCCGCCCCTGTTGTGTATATGGCAGGTCCAGGACCAGGGTGCGCAGGCTACTTAATTTTAAGGGGATATCTTGCTGTTAAGGGGGGGATCCCGCATCCTGAGAGGCACACTTAGTTGTTTCCACACTGAGAAGGAATAGGCCTACATCTGAAGACTACAGGATGGGGATCCCGCAAGCTGAAACCAACCCTGTAATGATCCCAGCAAATAATGCTTAGAATAATGCTTGTTACCAGGCCCTGTAATTTGCATAAGTCGCACCCAATCAGAACATAGCTGATTGATTATGCTGGACAAGGGCATTTTCTGATCAGCCAATGACATTTCTGTTTGGACAGACTTGAGTACTAACCTACTACTAGTAGTTTACGGACTGTCAACATCGAACAGTCTTGTTTTGTATCAAACTGATATAAGAAGCTCTATGCGTATCCGTATCTATTGATAGGGTCCCCAAAACTAAGGCCAATGGTCAGATTTATGAATGAAATTCACCCATCTAGCAGTTTTATGAATGAAATGACACCCCTTATGTCCCACCAACTCTGTTAATGAAGTGCCTAGGCTAACGCCCAGCCACAAAAACCTTGAAAAAATCACATGCAAATCTCCATATCGTGGGGGATGTCATTGTAAAATTTAAATAATAAACCTTGAAAAAATCACATGCACATCTCCATATCGTCGGGGATGTGATTGTAAAATTTAAATAACTTACGACTTGAGTTTGTGAGTTTTTGCGACCAAAAAAAAATTGAAATTGTTCTGTGGCGGCCATTTTGAATTTCAGCCAAACCTTAAAAAAATCACCTGCACATCTCCATATTGTGGGGAATATGATTGCAAAATTTGAATAATTTAAGTTTTAGAGTTTTTGTGCCCACAAAATTTTTTAGAGTTGACCTCTGGCGGCCATTTTGAATTTTGGTAGCATCTCTAAAAAATCACTTGCACATCCCCATGTTGCTAGGAATGTCATGTTAAAATTTCAAAAAAAATTGACCAGAAGTTTTTGTGCCCACAAGAAAACGTGACGCCGGACAGAATCCTGGCGCGACTAAAATCCCCCTTCCACTACGGGCGGGGGATAAAAAAGGCAATTGAGCACCTTATGGTAGGTGAGAAAGAAATATAAATGTTGATCATGTGATGATCGCAAAATGCCGCTTGTGTAAAAAGAAAATGAAAACCACTTAACTGCCTAAAAATAAAAAAATCATCGCATTGATCGGGCCATCAAACACCCCCCCCCTTAATTCTTTAAGGGCTAAGCTCACGCCTAGAACCATTTTAATCTGTTTTATTAGCAGGTCAAAAGGCAGTTATTGGGAATGAAATAGGTGTAGTTGTGCTACCACCGAAAATTTTTGTGTAACTTTTGATGGTGAAAAAAATCGGAGAATTTCTAAAGATGTCCACCTAGGTAATATTGTCAGAGATTGTGGTAACAAAATACGGATCAAAGTAACAACAGATGATTTTATTAGAAGAGTGAATACAGTAATGTCACAATTTAAGTTAGCACTTTACTCAATTAAGTATAAATTATTCAAGTCATTCTGTTCTTCTTTCTATGGGTTTTTACTCTGGGATATATCAGTAAAGTCGATCAATAAGTTTTATATTTCTTGGAGAAAATGTTTGCGACAATTGTATCAATTACCTTATAGAACACACAATAATGTGTTGCATCTCATTTCAAAAGACCAACCAATAGATGTTCAATTACACCTACGGATAATGAAATATGTAATGTCTAACCTTAAAAGTACCAACTCACTTGTACGGTTATCTACACAATTATGTATGTCAGGCAGCAAATCCTTCACATGTAAGAGTATCAATCACATTATGTCAATATATGGTTTAAGTAAATTTCAAGTAAATAATTACGACTCATGGATAACAATAAAAAATAAAATAATTAATGTTTCTGAGTTGAATGTAAAGGATAAAAGCAGAAAAGCTGCAGGTGATATAATAAATCTAATGACAATGCGGGAAAATTGTGACAATTACGAATTCTCTCATGACGAATTAAATGATATGTTTGTACAGAATGATTTTTATATAAACACCAGATCAATTTAACTTTGCTCATTCATTGTTTGTTCACAATTGTATAATGTTAACGGTATATGTTCTTTGAACGAATAAAGATTTATTTAAGTTTAGACATCAATATTCGAAAATGCTTGATTCAAATAAAATAAACATAATTTATTTCCAGTTGTTGGTCACGGTAGCGAGACACAATGGATGAAAATAAATAAGATAACTATAGCTGCTGTGGTTTACACCAAGATTTTCTTTAAAGGAAAGTGGACACATTTTTTTAGCAATTATCGGCATCTGTCTTGTGAATATGGTGAAATACCTAATACATTATTGGAATGAATCCTAATAATGCGAAAATGCACTTGAATCATAAACTAGAAAGGTGTATCGACGCCTGACTATGCCTCAGTGGACCCCGTAACATTGTTAACGCCCCCCCCCCCCTATTTTTTTTTAAGACAATCAAAATTAATATTCCTTTGACCTACATGGTACCTCCCCCAACCACCCAAAAATAATTGAAACCAAAGACAGTCAAAATAAATAAAAAATAAAAATATGCTTTTCACCTACCTGCCCCCCCCCCCCCACCTAAAAAAAATTAAATCCAAAGATACTTTTTAAAAACACTAAAATAATAAAAGTAAATTAATAGATTCGTTTGAACCACCTGCCCCCTCACCCGAAAATAATTAAATCTGAAGAGGCTACTAAAAAAAAAAATAGGAAAAATTTACCTTTATCCCCACCCCCCCCACTTATTTGTTCAAATTTGTTGTGACCGCTCCCCCCCCCCATCCACCTAAAAACAATGGAATTGTTTTAATAAAAAAAATTCCTTGAACCCCCCCACTTTTTTGTTCAAATTTCTTTTGAACCACACACTCGCCACCCGCCCCTGACAAAAAAATAATCAAATTAGAAATGTAATCCACAGAGGCTACTGCTTTAAATGAAAGAAAGACCCTAAAATAAATATCGGTTAAACCCCCCAATGTGCCCACCCTGTCTGATTTTTTTTTAATTGGCCTTGATCACCCCCCCCCCCCCCCCACTTCCTGCCTTACCCTTCCATTGGAAAGAAAATGAAAATCTAATCCGGACGGACGGACAACAAGACAAAATAAGGCGGAGATATAAAAACAATTTTTGCTAGGATAAATCTTGTAGAGAGAGAAGGGGAAATGAAATGAAAGTAAAAACTTTTTTTCACAGTAGTTTTTATAAGTTGTCAGGGGGATTAGATTTCCCCAAGAGGGAAATGTATTTCGCACCTGGAAAAACGAGTGAAAACGAATGAAAAGCTTTTTGTCTAATTTCCCCGAAAATCCACAGGATTCACCTGAATTTTCCCAGAATTCCCCAGATTTATAATTCTTCGTCACGCATAATGTGGAATCCTCATTTTCAAAGATACATACAATATGCATAAAAAAGGCCTAATGCTCAGAGACAATGTACACTTGTGAAGTTGTATTGAAAACTGCACAGGAAACTGGGGAATCAGGGGGAATCATTGGGAAATCAGGGGAATTCTGAGGAAATTTGGCGAATATTCGAGGGAAATTAGGGGAAAATTGGGAAATTGTGTTTTTCCAATGGGGAAACAGAATTTCCCCCCACATCGGGGAAAAAGGGGGAAAATGAGGGAGAAATGAAAGGAAAATGAAAGGGTATTTCATTTTCACCACAAGTTTCAATTGAACAGTACTGTATACATACTGTGATAAGGCTGTTTATACAGGCACAGTAGTAGTGAAAGGGTGAAATACTTACTGTGAACAAACTGATTATTTTCACGAAAGTTCTGCCAACTTTGAAACCACTTTGAATCCTTATGCATCACAACTCCTGTGGCATCCCTGGAAAAACATTCATTAATAATACAATGTAATCAGCTAGTTTTAGATTGCTTTCTAATGGTGGATCTAAGATCAATTACCACATGACTTCCTCCTACCATGATCAGCAACCAGAAGCAAATTTTGTCATCTGATGAAATAAAACAAAATAGCTATCAAGTTCTAAGATTTAAATCTCCCATGTAACCTTGCCATGATTACATGAAAATTTCAATATGTATCTTTGAACACATGAAACGCAACAATATAGAATTTAAATTTTCAACCACTTGAAAATGTGTTCAGCTACCATGACCCACAACTTCAAGTAAATGAAAATTATCCATATTTGTGTAGATTGAGACCGAACATTGGATGTTTAAAAATTTCATTGCCAATGACGATGACTTGAGTGGCTAATAAAACAAATGAAAGCAACTACAGCTGTGTTTAGCATTTAGGGTTAATATGACATCCTGCCTGCATCATAATGTGCTCTGTTCTATGGTAGAACTTGGTACAGATATAAACCTAAATATTTAAATATTGCATAGAACCATAACAATGATGAATCCCTTCTGCACCAGGAACATTCTTTCATCAGCTTTTGTATATAGCATGAGTCTAGAAGCAAATATGGAGTGAAACACAAATTATGCATTATTGTTTCCTATCATTTGGGTACAGTGGTACCCTTGTGACCCCAGTTACTGCCACAGAATATTGTACTCTGCAGTCAGTAGGATGTGAGTAGGCAGGGCCACCGCACCATTCACTGCCTTATACTGCATGCACAGTCTACTCATCTTGCATCTGTTGAGAGTCCCACATCAAAGACGTCAATCAGATCTCTAAATGTTATGTATCTGCTGTATCTGCTCTTCCATAGCGAGTATAACCCTTCACAAACGGGCAGCACGACATTGAAAATTCTCCAGCTTATGGATGCATAGTCTGGTATGTGGGTTTCCAACACGCTTGATGCATATTCAAGGCTAGGTCATATGAGGGTCATATAGGCCAGTCTCTCTGGGCAGCCTTTGAGGCTCCTACTGATGAAGCTACAGCTGGCCAATTTGGCTTATTATACCTATATGGACCGAGAAAGACAAGTCCTCTGACAAAAGCACACAATGATAAACGCTGCTTTTGACAGAGGATGAGACATGACCATTAACCTGGTAAAATTATGGGTCCTTCCCTTTAGGGGTGAACATGATGTAGCATTTCTTCGCATTGAAAAGTAGACCCCAGGTGTCTGACCAGTCCTGCTGAAGGGCTATGGAATTTTGCAGGCATGGGATTTCACAATAAAGGAGGCAATCATCTACAAAGAGGCGGAAATAAGATTTCACTTGCTGTGGCATGTCATTAACAAAAATAAGAAAAAGAATAGGTCCAAGAACTGACCCTTGGGGCACCCCAGAGTCAACACCAATTTCAGGAGAACAGAACACAACATTTTTTTCAAAACTCCAGGTGCGGGCATTTCGAGTCCAATGAGTGCCGGCGACACAAGTTCCTGAGCTACTGATATACGCTATAAAAACATAAGCTAATAAGGGTTCTAAATTACAAATTAATAATGTGTGGTACCAATGCCATACCTATAACTAATTGTAAGGAATCTATAAAAAAAAAAAAATTACCTGTATAACGATGTATTCTAATGTAGGGACAATGGCGTAAAGAGTGGAACAACAATAAACTAACATCCAGCTATTGGGAAAGTTTACCAAGACTGGCTGAGGATGTATGGTCAAGCATTATCCTACACTTGATGGTTGATGGTTGCCAGGCACAAATCATACATGTCAATAACTGTGTGCAATGTGGTATGAAGAATATTTACATGCACATATATCTCAAAAATGGAAATGGCAGAATTCAGTTAGTGAAGTCAAAAGTTTGAAATGTCTACTTACTCATTTGCCTCAATAGGTTTTTCATCATCTGGTTTTAAATTATCTTCTTCACGTTTACGTAGCTTTTCTGAAATAACCAAATTGTCTTTCAGCAGCACAACCAAACACAAACAACGACTACTAATGGTGAAAAACTACATTGCCAATGAAACAAATTTTGCATGTATATATAATTACCTGGAGCTTTATAAACATTTGCTCTTGAAAAGGCAGTTTCATCTATTTCTTCCTTGACAGATTTCACACCCTATGTGAGAAAAAAAAAGTTGTTAAATCCATTTACTGTAATTACCGTCGTTACTACACGAATCGGATACATGTATAACACAATACAACCATGGATCACAGAATATTACACTATCTTTTTTACCTTTATTCTGAAAAAATTGTTTAATTAATATTTGAACATCCAATTAAGCATAAACCTCACATGTTAATCATGCTGTAGCGATAATTCTTCACGCATGACACTCACGCAAAGTCACCGACAAGTGGTATCACAAAGCACATAACAGCACCTTTTCAGAACAATATTTCGTATTTGAGCATAAATGCAATCAAAATATCATAACACAAATTGTGTAATAGAATAACATAAAACGATTATGACGTGCATGATATGATCTCAGAATTTTTTTCAAGTACCTAAATAAATTAACGTAATGTGGTGTGCATAACAAAATAACATGTTTATTTAAATCATGTAATAAAAATAGTATAGCACGAATATGATGTTTTTTATATCGTGTTAGAAAATATTATAACACTAATATAGAGTTTCTGCATGTTTTTAAAATCATGTGTAATGAAGTATTATAACACGAATATGATGTTTTTTATATCGTATTAATGTATAAAATATTAGAACCCGAATAAGGTGTTTCTGCATGTTTTTAAAATTGCATGTAATAAAGTATTATAACACGAATATGATGTTTTTTATATTGTGTTATAAAATATTATAACACAAATATAATGTGCACGGTTGATCTCAGTAATCATAGCTATTAAAAAAATTCACCTAATTCAGCAGGTTTAACCAAAATAATGGTTGTTTTCAAATCACATAATAAAATCACGTAAAAAGGTGATGACACGCCGATCATTTGATGATTGCTCCTTCTTCACAACTCACAATGTACAATGCTTGTTCATGATCATAGCTTAGAGGAACATTTCAACTTGTTGCGTAGATACAACACATTTTAGAATTGCAATTGTATCAATGTTTGCGCTGTAACCAGTTAACTGCCGAGTGTCGACCAGCATCCTCGTTTGTATTGCAAGGTGTTATGTTCGCGTCAATTTTGTGAAGCACATCATCTTTCTTGACGTGTAGTACACTGTTAAATACTAAATGGCGGCAAGATGATTAGAGCCCTTTCATTTAGGCTGGTTAACCCTGGAATTTTTTATCACTGTTCTATTCCTTTCCTAATTATTTTAAATAAACATAAATCTTATATGAACTTGATCTCTTGGGACCAAAACGTTTATCGACCATTGGCGGGCAGTCACACAGTCTTCGGCGCCGTCAGTGAAATGAAAGCAGTGGCTAGATAGTGTTTAATAATGGTGCAGCATTACAGATGCGGGCCCGTCATTGTAACAACATTGGCCGTTCGCTTGGCCATGTTAACCTTTTACACCCATCAAACCCGATTCATGTAAATTTAAAAACCCAGTTTTTGTCAAAACAATACTACCATGTATGGCTACAGAACTGCTACACCATGTTTTTGCACTACAATATTTTATGCAATATATATTTGTATTATAATGAGGACTATGTTGTTCTAATTGTGAATTATTATTGTTTTGGTTTTTATGACTTAGTGACCGCAAGGTTAGTGTCTGCAGTGCAGCAATGTGTATTGGCGCTGGTTATATTTTCATATAGACTGGAGTATCGCAGATGTAAAATACATGGATTGATAGAACACTGTTCTATCAAGTGTTCAAATGGAGTGTTCAAATGCTAATTGGTCAACATCTCCCTCCCATCTCACCGAACCAGTTAGCTGTAAGATCATGGTTCATACAAACAAAAGTTGATGGAATTCAAGGCTTTTCAAGGTTTTTTCAGGGCCAAATATTCTAATTTTCAAGGTCCTACCATGAATTTGAAGTAGGGAATCATGACCAAAATCTTTACACTTTTGAGTCAAAAATATTTTTTCATATGATTTTCACCTCTACTCTGCCTTGCGAGCAAAATATTAATAACATCATGAACAGATTGTATCAATTTTTTTAAGACCTTGAAAAAATGAGCCACAATATATTTCAACAAACCCCAAAATCACTTCTCAAGGCTTTTCAAGATATTTTTTTCCAATTTAAGGCTTTTTAAGACCTTAAAACTATTTTTTAAATTCAAGGCTATTCAACAGTTTTCAAGGCCTGTGCGAACCCTGAAAAATGATTGACAGGTCTCATAAGATCTCACGCTGACAGTGTTATGTCACGAGATGTTTACAAGCACACCTATACCCCCCACGCCGCTGGCCCAGCGTTAAATCAGTATCTGTTTATTTGTGTGTAGTTACGGATGATCTGCGCCGTCAGTAAAAGAGAGGATTTCAAACCATTACAAGCATACAGGCTTGGTAGATATCCTATGAATAATATAACATCAGTGATATGAAGTTTTATTACACGATTTGGAAAAACATGATATTCGTTATGTAGTGATTGATTGCACGTTACAAAAAAAAGCAAGGATATAATGTTCACGTTGTAAGGTTTTCTTATACAATTTAGAGACAAGTAAGGGAACATCATGCTCGCATTGTGATGTTCTATTGTGCGATTTAAAAAGACCTCGTATACACAGCGTCCTGTATTCGTTGACTTGAATTTAAACTCTGATATTTGTCCAGCAAATAACGTTATGCTACAAGCTATTATAGTGTCCCGTGTCAGTTATTTATATTACCATATACTGTGTATCTCCAGTCATATCGACCTTGCAGTACCAGATAACATTAAGCCATTTCGTATAACACGATCGTCTTATAACACGAATCATACTTATGGACCCCACCGATCGTGCTATAACTAATAACTACTGTACTACTGTACTACTGTACTGTACTACTGTGACATAATAAAAGATATATAAAATGCACATTCACAGATGCTTTAAAGTCTCAACAGCTATAAACATAACATCATTAGCATTGGTTTAGACCACCCATCCACCTCCAAAACGTATTTTAGGACATGAAAAACAAAATTGTCAGTGAATGGCAAAATATAACAAAAATGCAAATAATCAAAATTGGTTGCAGTAATTTATTTTAATTTGTGAACAGCAGTGCTGTGCGAACACCATATAGTTATACAAAATCCTATGCGTGTTTCGAAAGTTTGAATTTAGGCGACAGCGCTTTATGAAGACTGAACTATTACATTATATTTTATATTAGGTACTTAAATTTGTGTCTCCATAGACAATGATCAACAATTTCAAGTGATTGAAAATTATCAAGATTTCAATTTTTTAAATGTAAATCAAAACATAAATCAGTGTGAAAGATTTATATTTATTAGGGTGTACTTGAATTTGTGTCTCCATAGACAATGATCAACAATTTCAAGTGGTTGAAAATTATCAAGATTTTATTTTTTTAAATGTAATTCAAAACATAAATCAGTATGAAAGATTTATATTTATGAGGTACTTGAATTTGTGTCTCCATAGACAATGATCAACAATTTCAAGTGGTTGAAAATTATCAAGATTTTAATTTTTTAAATGTAAATCAAAACATAAATCAGTGTGAAAGATTTATATTTATGAGGTACTTGAATTTGTGTCTCCATAGACAATGATCAACAATTTCAAGTGGTTGAAAATTATCAAGATATAAATTTTTTAAATGTAAATCAAAACATAAATCAGTGTGAAAGATTTATATTTATGAGGTACTTGAATTTGTGTCTCCATAGACAATGATCAA
This sequence comes from Flabesymbios commensalis, assembly GCA_964017125.1. Taxonomy (NCBI): domain Eukaryota; kingdom Metazoa; phylum Annelida; class Polychaeta; order Terebellida; family Flabelligeridae; genus Flabesymbios; species Flabesymbios commensalis. The sequence continues at coordinate 72,234,088 of OZ024908.1, read as the reverse complement.
CAATTTCAAGTGGTTGAAAATTATCAAGATTTTAATTTTTTAATGTAAATCAAAACATAAATCAGTGTGAAAGATTTATATTTTTTGTTAATTCTATTTTATGTTACAAAATGTTATACTTGTGAAAAGTTAAAAAGGGCATTTTGTATAAACATTACTGGTGATATCGACACACCCACCTTTGATACAGACTTAAACACTTGACTTTGTGTGATCTGTTCACTCTGCTTGGACACAGCCTCAGCCGTCTTCTGAGCCGTCTTTCCCACATCTGACATAATCCTTTGACCTTTCTTCGCTACGTCAGTTTTTGATACTTCGTCTAATCCCTATAGGAAATAATGATTGAAGTAAATTTTCTAAATTATAGAGAATGTTTTTTAATAAAAATTAACAGAAAAACTATGTCTGATTTAGTTATTTATAGTGTATTGAGTTGGCAATGCTAATTGTGCATGTCTTAAAAAAAAAAATTACACTTATCGATGTACAGTTTTGTCTAAAACATACTTTACCTCTTTAACTTTTCCCTGTAAGACCTCTAATTTTTCTTTAAGAACTTCTGTTCCCTTTGCAGTTTCAGATTCAATTGATTCCTGAAAAATTTGTAACACCAGTTATATACAGTGTATATATGAAGCTCTGGACAATAATTTTTGATGATTGCGATATTTACATCATTCATGGCGGTGACAATCTTTGGCATAGAGATGTCGTCAAAACTTAGATAAGCAGGCATTTTTAATCAGGCTGGGGAAGGGTAATTTTTTTCAACCACCTGAAAATAAACTTACTTTCCCTAGCCTGTTAATGGATAAGTAAATATTTTAGTGTGGTGGTATCAATTTAATGTGCTGCAGCTCGTTTCCAGTGTGAATATAGATCATTAAAGTGTAGTGGTCTTGATATACTAACACACTTTAACACACTGGCTTAAAAAAAATGCAATTGTTTAGTATTCAAATTGACCAACAAAATTAAAAATGGCCGCCAAAAACTCATAAAACTTAGTCCAAACTTTACTGTTACTTTAAAAGTCACAGCTACCCACCCTCTAGTTAGTAAATTAACTTTAAAGTAAGTTGGGGTATGGTCAACACAAAGTCAGAAGCTGTTACTTCATCTTTACTGATAGACTACATAAAAACATTGTTTTTCATGTGGCGTATCACTTATCATCACCAAATTTTTATTGTAAGTCTAAACGTGCTTATTGATTGTAAGATCGAGGTTTTATGATCTCAAATTGTCTCGTGTCCTCTGCTGTGAAAGAGATCCTCAGTTCCCAAACCATTACCATTTGCAGGGGCCTAGGCCTACACTCTACATGCAAATTAATCATGTTAATAGGCCTACTTCTGCCTGTCCAGTAGGCTTTGCCTCTGGGCCAAAAAAAAATTATGTTTGTTTCCGATTTGTTGTCATTTTAACCAGTGGGTAGGTAGGGAATTTATTTTATTTTTTATTTTATTTTTTGTCACTTCAACCAATCGGTAGGTAAGAATTATTTTTTATTTTATTTGGTGCTAAATTCACTTCCATACATGTCTTATCTGTACATTACATAATGATTTTTTGTTTTTTGGACGCTTTTTGACCCCCCATCTCCTTTTCGTAACGTTTTTTTAGTTACTTTGACTACAGCAAGTAAGTCATCCCTTAACTTATAGATTTCCTAAAAAAAAAAAAAAAAAAAAAAAATTTTTTTTTTTGGAAATCTGTAAAATAAATTTGGGTCGCACATGTTTTGATAGGGTCGGTCGGAAATCGGAAACAAACAATATTTTTTTTTTAAGCCCTGGTGATATCTTTTTTCAACAAAACACAGAGTCTAAAAATAAAAATAATCATTAAATATTTCAAAGAGAATAGCCTACATGATCTCTAACATTTTTTTTTTATTCTAATTTTGGCAATCGCATTAATTGATCAATCCAGTTCTTTCACGTTGATTTGGGAGTGGAATATGTGTGACACAACAGAGCCAAATATAGGGCCCTGACATATGATATTAATATCAACTGACGATACTGCTGAGCTATGTGCGTCTGCCGGTGGGTTAAATACTCAACTACAGCAAACACAAGTCATCCAGTCGATGTTGGATCAATGTTGGGCCAGCATCGTAGATGGTGGACCAACATTGAGTAGATGTCTTGTGTTTGATTACTTTTTTCACGCCTAGAACTGAGTCGGCAGTAGGCCTACACCTACCTCTTAGCCTATCCCTAATAAACACACACCCCCCCCTAATAAATGTGCAACGTCGTTTTTCAGGTAATCTGTTGCACTCACTCTTAGTGTTCTGTCTCTGACCATCTAATGGTGGCAGTGTAGTAATCTGTATACCCAGAATGTCAGCTGGCTTGAAAAAATCTGTATTATATAAGTATTATAAATATGAATTAATATTTGAAGTCTCTGAAGACGTGAAAACCGTATGCCCCTGTCTATGGTGATAGTCCTACCTCATATTTTAGCCGACATTGCTTGATTCCTTAATTTTGTGTAAATAAATGTCGCCAGAATGCATTATTTAGTGTGTATTTTTCAATTTTCTTCCTCAAGAGAAACGGCCGGTGGCCAAGCAAGGGTAATTAAAGTCAACAATATATTGAAACGCACCTCCCCAATCAACATCCTGTGTAATAGTACGCATGCCAGTGTATACATATAAGCAGAGCACACAGTTAGTATGCCACGGCCAACGCTATAGAGATCTAGCCTCTGCCGCATGACGAGGTCAACTTGTGCTGCTAAAGTCAAGCGCACATGTCACACATGACCCGAACTGACCTCATGACCCACTTATCAACTGGACAAGGACTGAGGTAGAACTATACATTGTAACGTGTTGAATGGGCCAAGCTTCATCTCCGATGGCTGCCATTGTCTCACAGAAAAACAGATATTTAACCGTGTTTATCTGAACATCTAAATTTATACGAATCTCAAAATATTCTTCCATAGTGCATTGGAAAAATTTCTTTTTAACAGACACATGGTGCTCGATATGTTCTTAGTTCAACGAATTTAACAGGGTTTAACTCCCATGAAGAAAAAAAATTCCAGGATTTTTCCAGGACCTAATAAGATTTTTTTCAAGGACTGCTTACGTGTACACAATGACTCGTACATTATTTCCCCGAAACAACTTGAATCTACATTTTACATATCTTTTAAAATGGATGATAAAATTGGGAAGCTAGATCTATTTCAACTTGTTCTAAAAAGGGTAACTTAATTATTAGACTCGAGCAAATACTATTTTTGCAATCTCTTTTCTCATTATTTAAAAATCCAGGACTTTCAAGCACTTTTAACAAAATTCCTAGACTTTCAAGGCCTGGATTGTTATTTTTCAAAATCAAGGACTTTTCAGGGTTTCCAAGACCAGTGCGAGCCCTGATTTAACGTTATTGTCATGGAAAAATAGACACAGAAAGACAGAAAAACACCACCAACAGTAATAGTAGAGGTTGCCATAGCAACCTCTACTAAAAAGTACCTACATGTGTGAGAAGTGTGAAACTTTGTCTTTGTCTGTAAAGTTCTTGAATATTTAAATAAATTATTCAGCTAAATCAAACACAGATATTTTAATTACTAATCTGCTAATGGTCGTGAAGAACAACATGAAATAATACAAACATATTTTTCTCTGGCTTTCTGAAGTGCTTCTGATTGTTCAAGTTTTTCTTTCTCTTCTCTAAATTTCTGAAGATTTTCCTATAAATAAAAATACTTTGATATGCAGATTCATTTATAATATACATATACATTATAAATCGGAATAAGGCTTATATATTCATTGTGACCTTCCATTATATGTGACCTTCCATTAAAAAGCCATTGTCAGGGTATTTTTTTCAATTTAGTTTATGACAAAAAAGTTTATTCCAAGACAGTACAGACGACTAATTTCTTAAAACTACATAACATCACAGCAAATGATAAGATTGCAATTTAGGCTTATGTTAAAATAATTTATGATGACATAGAGGATGACATTCTACAGACGAAGTGTGAGCAGAAACGTGTTAAGATCAGTGGAATAAATGCATGCATGCATATAAATTAGGGCACAAATGGAACCATAGATCATAGTTAAGCTACAGAAATTCAAAAAAAATACAATATAATATAGAAGAGAACTAACAGCAGGCTTCACCCTCTAATCTTTGTTTAAAAACAATTATTACTTAAAATAAAAGTGTCAATGACACTTCAGTTCATCCTTGTAATTGCGGGTATACTTTATTTGAATTTTCTACATGATATTGTTCACCTAGAGGCAAGTTCACACTAGCACCGGAATTAAGGGTAGTTTTTTAATTCAGATGAATACAACAAATACCATGAATACTGTTTACCAGGAATCAGTGGTTAGAGGAAGATGTCATTCACAGCCTGCATGACACTGCCAGGCCATGAAATATAACAGATATAGCCATCTGAAGCACACCCATTATACTTCCTATTGGTAAACTTGTGCAAGTTTAAATTCTCAAGGTGAAGTAGCATTTTCTGTGAAAAGGCATCTGGCAACCCTGTAGCCATACCTGTGACAGGTAGCGCCACCTGCAGCACACAAGGGCTAGAAATAAGAGAGCTCTGTTTGCCCAAGACAACTAAGTAACAAAACGGACAACCCACATTTTTCTGGTGGTTGCTCGCCCAGAAAACCGCCGATTTTCATCCGACAGTCACAGTGAAAGTCACTGAATGTGAGAGCTACTACCCTTTGCCTAACCAAATTTTGACCATTATTTATTTTTTGACTGTCAAACATAGTTAGTAATTGTGGTCGTGATCAAAATTATAGTTCAACTTTTGTTTTCATTTTTGGGCGGACAACTTGAAATTATGGCGGACAACCAAAGTAATAAAGTTGGTTGTTCGCTGGAGCACACCATGTATTGACTAGGTCAATATCAGTGCACAATTTTGGGGCAAGTCCGCATGGCCGATCGTGGTTTTAGAAGTGCAAGATACGCTGGCATTTCACCCTTGCAGGACATGCTGGTTTTTCAGTGGTAAAATCTGCTGAGCAGCTCCCGGATTCCGACCAGGCGTGCCTGCCACGGCGCTGGTATTTTATGCTCCTGTGTTAGTCGTGGTGTTGTCTGATATTGAAAGATAAGGCGAGAGAGGGAACGAAGGTCTATTTCCTGGCCACAAACCAGATCAGGCCCTATTAGTCATCGCCGCTTCACAGTCAAACTGCCATTTTCCATAACGTTGCACAGCAATTTCTCAAGATTGTGACATCACTCACCTTATCAGGCTAATTTAGATTAGATTAGTTGGCTGTTCATTTAAATGCTGTTCAATCAGTGTTTCATTAACACAACACTGTGTCAGCACCTTGTGTCTGTTTGACAAATGACAGGCACTGTCCTTAACCCTTACACTTCGGAGCGCTGAAATATTTTTGTATAAACCATGAAGACCAAAGGTTTTTTATTTGAAATCATCATAAATGTCTGTAAGGGTTAATCTAGGTGACTTTGTGCAAGAGGTGTAACCCGGGCCATGATTACTGATAATGCGGTCAGCGGTGGCACAACGTTCATTCAACATAGGTTCAATGTGCCATGTTTACTAGGACATTTCATTCTAGACCCGCTGCTGTCTTGGACAGCATGCTGTGGTCCAAGTCTGGCTGTGATCCATGCGAGAGGTGTGTTGCTATCAAATATAATAGCTGTATCGTATAACTTTCGCTGTAAGTTTACTGTGCAGAGGAATAACTGCTGGTCAGTCATAACATGAAGATCTCCACTATCTCCATGGTCATATTCACGAATCTTGTCCTCTTAAATCATGTGACGTATTTGGAATAGGTTCTCCACCAAGTAAGAAAAGAAGTAGACAACAGAAGAAAAACGAGCGAAAGGCCGTGAATATGACCATCGAACATGTTCGTAATTTTGATAATAAATGGACACTTCGAGTTTGCAAGGGTCAAATTAAATCAGACATGATGCTTATTGAAAAAACTATAAATGGGTAAAACCAAAAATTGGGGTAACTTTACATAAAATTAGTGTCCCCAGGACTTAAAAGGTCCGCATTTTGATTTAAATATAATAATATTAAAAATAAATGGTGCAACTTCACGCTTAGGCATTACTACTTAATAATGTTTAGATTATTTGTTAAAAAAATATATATATATGGTTTTATAAGAGCTCTATGTCATGGAAACGTGGAAAATGGCATGTCCCCAGAGAAAATTCCACTATTTAAAACTTCACTGTAGGATACAAAATCACAATATAATTCTAACAATTACATTTCATGGCTAGACATTGTGCACTTTAACTAATCAATGATCAAAATTCGACTTAAAATTGATATCGATATAAATAATTTTGATGAATATACATGTCCCCACATTTGCACTCTACTCCGTTACCATTATTGTAGCATGCCCCATCAAGTGAATAATCATGAACTAAAATTATATCAAGTGTAGTTTGACACACTAAAGGGCCTTATACGAGTTTTTCACCTTGAAAGAATTAATATTGTTGAGTGACAAGTTATTCGAAACAGGTATTACCAAAAAGTTAGAAAATATACTTTTGTTTTTACTACTCCGTTCCTAGCCTTGTGGGTATAAAAACGAGTTGAGTTATATGATTGTATGCCTACAACAGTTGCTATGGGGACTATTTCCACCCGTATGATATATTTTTGAATTATTGCCCAGATCTTTTCATTAATCCCTAGAATACTTTTAATTTTACTACTCCGTTCCACTCTACTCCGTTACCAAGAAAAGGGAACGGAGTGGTGAATTGTCAAATTTTATGGGTTTTACAGTCATAAAGATCGATGATATAGTCTTTTAAAACATGGTTCGTTGTCCCCATATTAATAAAGCACCCATTTGTGATCAATGTTATGATAAGAAAATATACAGTTTATATTTATGTCGAGCCAAACATTTGGTAACGGAGTTGAGTATTTTTTGGCTTGGTAACGGAGTTGAAATAAAGATTTTTGTTCATCCCATCAATTTTTTTTTAATTTTCAGCAGTTTTGATGTACGATTGTTTAGTATTATGCTTCAATAAGGATATCACGTTTAAAAGTGTGATGTCAAGGTAAACAAAGTAACAGAATTTTTTAAATGGTTTGGATTTGGTAACGGAGTAGTAAGTGGAATGCTGCAACTTTTTTAAAATGATTTTTTGAAGCAAAAAAAAAATTTCTAGCGCAGCGAGTGGCTTTTTCATGCTCTATTGGGATCAGTGCATCAAACCCATGAAGTAGTTTTCCTCCTCTTTGATGGTCACCTCACTGCCATTTTTGATGCTACAAAGTTACCCCAATTTTTGGTTTTACCCAAATAATAAAAACATAACTAAGCAAAAATTAGGAGGATCTCTCTTACAAACATTAATAATAACCATGGATGCAACTAAAAAAATAATTTGTGCCTTGCATAAAACTTTTTGGAATTGAACAGGACTCTCTGGATTTTGCAGGAGAGAGTCCTTCTGCCACACTGGAAATTTGGTCTAAAATTGTGCAATGTAATTATACACCTCTACCTGGTGAATATTGTGTACAAGTTTGAATGAAATAAGCTGAAGAAAAATAGCAGTTAACGCGAATTGTGGACGGACGGATGGACACAGAGGACGGACAATGCGCCATGACAAAAGCAAGAGCAATTTTGGGCTAAAAAGCAGCACTCCACATAAAGATCAAAATCAAAATGTGTGATTTCCAGCACATGTGTTGTTAAAAATCATTCCAATTTTGTTTGACATGAGCTAAATTAATGAGTACACTAAAACCTGCTCTTGATAGTCTGACTTCATTGAGACACTTCACCAGGAAAGCGGCCTTTCAAGGCAGGTTGATGCCCATAAGAGGCTCATTTGTATACAGAATTTCACTTTGCTGAAGCTCTATGTATGGTTTTCCATTGAAAGGTTAGTGCCATTGCCCAATAAGGGTGGCAGCCTAAATACAGTTTTACTGCGTTGTATCCTGGTAATAAATAAACTAAAAGTTCAGTAACTACCATATATACTTTTAAGATCAAACTGCTTGAAGAAACATTTGAAAACAAGTTCTGATTCTGTGCATAAAACTCCACAGGATATTTACTCACTTTCATTTCTTTGTTCTTGTCAAAATCTTGTTTGATGTTCTCAATGAATTCCCCAAAGAATCCTTTTTTACCTGACATCCATCGTATCTAAATGCAAAGAAATGATATACAGGCGGTATATTTAGAATAACCCTGAGAGCTATGATGCTTCAATGATGGACAAATCGGCATTGAACTACCTTGCAAGACTGTTGCAATATCTTTACTTGTGGTATGACATTACATAGTAATTATCATACTAAATGTATTATGCCATGACAAAACAATCGTAGAATCCTTATTTAACTTTTTATTAAAAGGCAAAATTTCTGTTACAAACAACTGCATTTGTCCAGCAATATTTAGCAAGGTCACTGATGACAGAAAGTATTGCATAGATGAAAATAAAACTAAAGTAAAACGCTGAAAATAATGCGCACCTTTCTCTGGATATTGTTTTGAATGAGCGTTATAGTCAGTATAAGTAGTATAGCTAGCGTGCACGTCAATATGGGCTGCGACAATGATACTGTATGGCATGCTGTTTGCGCTTGTTAGTATACAGTAAAGCATACTGTGTGCGTGTTAGCGCGTCTGCTAGGAGGGAATTGTCAATAGCTGGGAGGCATGCATGCTAAGCATGTCCAACCAAATGCGCATGTATCATGTTTATAAGTAGGGAAAACCCCAACACTTTCAGACAGTATCCATAATATTTTGTTCTCTTATACAATATCGAGATTAATTTTATTATCTCTATTATTTATCACTTTTTAGTGGCTATTGATTTGCTTATTTTTATGAGGGCTGAAATTGCTGAAATTTTCTGTGGTTCACAGTAGTCTGCAGCATAGAGCGGTTCACGTACCCAATAACACATGTCCAGCATTCTTTAATGGTTGGTGAATGACAGAGATTTTTGCATATTATAGAATGGTGCGTGATATCTAAGAATTAACCCTCTGAACGGTATTTTCTACTTCTCTGTGCGTTATACAACAGTCCCCATTATTTTCCGCATTTTAAAGTATATCAGAGAAGCTATATCTATTTACTCCACAATAGTAGTTATAAATATGTATGTAGGATGATATTTATATTCTAATACACAAATGGTATAATTATAGCTACACAATAAATTAATTTTAAAATAATAGTGAGAAAAGTCACAATACCGGCATATGATAGGAATAGTGTGACGACAACAGATGATGTGTGTCCAAAGTTTGGTGATGTGCATAATGATGTCTGGAAATTGCAGTTGCAGAAAGACATCGACTGCATCTTAAAATTCTTGAGAGATTGGTCTGATTATTCTGCAAATACAAACAAAAATGAATATGTGTATACACAACCTTAGAGGATGATACAAGCAATACGATTGCAGTTTGTCTAATTTATTGAAATAAATTGAATGATTTTAAACCTTGAAAAAAATTGTAGTGTATTGGAGCTGAGCATAGCAAAGTAATTGATGATAAAAAATGTAGTTGTTAGGACAAAATCGTATATGTTGGCATCTCTGAAATTGGGCTTAAGCGCGCTAATACAGGCAAATCGCTACTAAGCCACATCATCGTTTACAACCACTTTGTTGTCTTTTGACAAATAGTAGATTGTGAAGTGGGGAAAAGAAATACCAGCTTTATTTAAACTATAGAATTCTCCCCATAAATAATCAAATACATTTACCCATTTCTTTGGGTAAATTGGAAACATATAATTACAACAAGCACATGCTATGCTGCAGTGTAAATACAGCTGTACTTGACGTGGGTTGCAGGCTAATTATGTGCCATATCCCTACCTGAAACTGTTCTATAGTCACAGAATGCTATTTCAATGATGGCGCAATGTCACTGTTGGGTGAACGCATCGTTTCTTTGCTGGACTTACTGCACATACTGCATGTTCACATTAGAACAGCATGTCTATACTAAGATACATTAATTAGTGACAATGAGGTGGCACTTGTAAGTAAAACAAAAGCAGTGGTTTCATGTAAACCACTTGGCTGATTTTTGGACCTGCCACAACAGACCGCTGGACATCCAAGACAGCGCCATAATTCTCGCCCTTAACAAGTTAGGAGGGGATAAAAAAAGAGGGTGACAAAAATTAGCAGGGCTATTATTTAAATGATAAATGTATAAGGGTGACCTGTCCCTGATGTTGACTGCTACTATTGTTCATTCATGAGTGAGAATATAGTCCAGACCACATAAATCACACTGACAGCATTGCGCAACAGCCGTATGACAAACCAGGGCTGTAAATTAGCACTGCCCACTGGTCGATGGCATGTGAATTTAGAGCTCTTCAAGTCAGTAGATGTTATCTAAAGACCTGCAAGAATGGCTGGTAGAAATTTCGAATAGTAATATAGTATTCTTCAGCATATTGTTGGCGAAATTTAATCAAAACACACGGCAAAGATAATGACAGAGGACGCTCAAATTTTGTATAAACAAACAAACATGCACGTGAGCAGAGTGCGCGGACACTTAGTGCGCATCTGAAGAAATAAGAAATACTATCACATTTCCTTCCCAATAACTGTGATTAAATAGTTAACTATAGTCAAAGGGGGCCAAAGGTCTCATGTGTTTGGGCAAAGGGATTGACTAGCGATTCACTGACTACAGCCATCTCTGAGAGTGCCCGCTGGCAGGACAATCATGTCTAAAATAAGAAATACGGGAATTTCGTCACTATATATCTAACCTATTAAACTGGTAAATGCGCAGCACAAAAATTTACAAACTTGTGCAGTTCTAGTCTATGGACATGTTTACATCATATGGTCATATTAATAAGCCAAAATAAAATCACAGATCTTTTGATGATTTTAGCCTGAGTAGTCCCCTTAATGTATAGGCCTATGTATATATCAAATCTTTGATTTTGATAAAATGGTCAGATGTTTTGCTGTTGATCACGACAAACATCATGCAACATGTTTTTTGAATTTAGTGTGTTTATTTTACCAATATCACGACTGATATAAATGGATAATTTAAGGATTAAGGATCCTCTTGTCACAGCTCGACCTTGACGATGCTAGAAATATCCCCAGGGGGCTGCTCCCCATAAAGCTGGCTTCCTATTCGTGAAGGAGAAAACAGTTAATAGGGTTGTTTTTCGTGAGAAATGTGCGTAGCGCATGCTATGCGTTCAGGGGGTCAAAATGACCTAAAAACTCAAATAAGGGGTACGTATTTTTAAAGCGAAGAATGTTTAGAAATACAAAATTAAGGGCCATTTTTTCAACCTTCACTCAATGGCAAGTAAAAAAGGCCTTTTTTCAAGTGAGTTTGCAGTGTTAAGGGGTCATTTTTTCAATGTCACTTGCAGTGTTTAGGAGTGGTGTGCAAGTCTCATCTCCACAAATGGGATGCCAGGTTTAGGGGGAGCTGCCCCCGGGGGAAATATTCAACTTAAGTTAGTCAGCCTGCCAGATGCTACATGTAGACCTATATCACTGTTTTTCACATCAAAATTAGATTTGTCCACTACATGTATGCATGTAATTTTGAAATAAATGGCTAGACTACAATGAGAGGAAAATATACCCCACATTTACAAGTAGTAACAATATGTGCCTGAAAAAAGTGGGGGCACCTTGAGACACATTCAGGGACCTTGAGATAGACTCTGGGCAACTTGAGACAGTCTTGGGGCACATTGAGAAACCCTGACTATATAACATCATATCTGATATCATAGTTTGTGTGTGGGGTGTATTTGGAGCAAACCATTATACACAAGTGATGAATTGATAGCACAGGCGTAAGAAATAGGGGAATCAAGTATTACGTGATCTATATAGACACAGCTATTGATCATCCAATAGAAGTACTTTTCATGTAAAAAATGGACCGTAAACTAGAAATGGAAGCTTAAACAGGGTGGAAAATGGAAATTGGTTAGTTTTGGTACCATATCGCAATATAATTTCTGTCAAACAGGTCTGTCTCAAGGTGCCCCAAGTTTCAAGGTGCCCAGGTCTCCCTATACTTTACTATGATATTATACCATTCATACATATCTACAATATATTAACAATAAACAGAATTAGACTAAATCATGTATATGACAACGTTATTAAAAGATATTAAGCAGTCTGCATTGTAGTTGAATTTCAAGTCTTAGTTGCAACTTCCATGGTCTTGCTTTGACAGAAAAAACGGTGACATAATTCAGCCTTTCAGGAGTCATATGATTTAAGTATGTCAACAAGATTTTTCCCCCCTTCCAGCTTGAAAGGCCTACTCCAGTTGGATGTGATGCAGGGGTATAACCATGTGGCGCTGAATTGAATCTGCCACTACCCAGACAGACGTTGAGACTTAGTAGTAGGTCTACACCATCCCCAACAGGTGTGAGCCATGGTGTAGCCCTGGAAGAGCCCACACCAACAGTGACAAACCAAGGTCTGTCAACAACCTTCAGAGCTTTGCAAATTTTGGTTTAGCTACATTGTGTTGTATTGGGGTTTACAACTTATTTACAATGTCTTATGTAGGCCTACTTGACAGAAAAATTGGGAAACAAAGTGTGGATATGTCTATGTGGTGACAATCACTTTTCATGGTTTTATTTCTATCAAGATTCAAAGACTTATCTCGTGCACATATTCCATCCTCAGGAGGTTCTCCCGGCCCAGTTTAGCCTATATGTGCACAAAGGTGGCCTAAAGCCCGATTCATTTCATTTCTCGTGCACATATTGTTCGGCATTAAGCTAATTGCAATCCTTACCTACAAGTATAAAAGGAAACATGTGTACACTGTATTACTAGGGGTAATCAAAACTTGACTTCAAGTTGGATCCATGCTGTCTCATTGCAAGGTACCCCTGGTGCCTCAAATCAATGTACCCCCAGGTAGTGTGGTAATGTGTTCTGAGTATCAGGCATGGGGTACATTCAGATATTTTTTTCGAAAATTTGTTTTGTTAAAAATGCCCATTTCTATCAATATCTTACACCTCACTAAGGTTTTTTAAAGTGCTTTATTTCTGCGACTTAATATATATATAAAAAAGTTGGGGGGGGGGGGTTTTCTCAAGGTGACCCAGTCTCTCCAATTATTATGGACTCCCCGCGTTTATGTTTGAAAATACCCGTTTAATTAGCGAAGGGTGTCAATCAGAGGCTGCGTCGAATTATAAAGATGACTTCTGGAATTTCTGAATTGTTCGTGAACGCCTTTCTGTCTTACATCATTGATAAAAAGGTGACCATCGAATTCTCTTCTTTCCGCCACTGATGCACCTTAAAGACTTGTATAGGAGAAGTCCACTGTTGGATTGGTGGATGTCTTAGGTATCACAGTTGCTGTATTTAGGACACCCTGTTTTTCATTTCTAGATATTACATCCCTGAATTATCCTGTCTGTCAGTGTGGCTGATGAGTAATGTAAAGTACATGTTATCTATGATGCATATATATACGATACAAGCAAGGAGGTTGAAAACCTCCTTGATACAAGCGATCTCTCGCAAGGCAGTGCCCATAGGGGATGCCTGTCTGGCACTGCTTTTCCAGACAGCTGCATGTTGTTCACAGATGTGAGGAATTCAAACGTGGCAACGTTCTTGCAAGTTGGTGATCGTCCAGAACCGAAAAGAAGCCTGAATGTGTTTTCTCTAATTTCAGTCTGAAAGTGCCTCAGAATGCACTCGGACAACATCAATTTTTTGTAAACTGCAGAATTTCCCTGCTGGCGATTTGTAGGGCATAGGCCTACAACATCGACTGGAGATTAGTTTTAAATCACAGATCGCCTGCTGCATTAACTACCAGTACTAGGCCACTATTTATTTAAATATTGAAATAGACCTGGGCACCGCATCACCCCAGTATTCAGCGTTGTTTCGAAGAGCGGGAACGATGGTCACCCCAATGTTTCTGATTCCGATGAACTAAATATTGAACTGATAAATCGTCGCGGGATCTAGTACCATTGCGGGATTTATTATCATTGCAAATATATAACGATTTTAGGGTGTTTCAGTCACAATGGCTGCATGCTACACGCCACTGTCACAGGATCAGCAGTACATGTATGCGTGCGCACTCTCAGTGGACACGTGACACTGATCCAATGGTGCCCGTCATTTACAAGGCTGACCAAACACTAAATAAGACTGCCGTATTACAACATAGGACTAGTGAGTGCATAAACAGCTTGCTATATAATAGTCAGATTCACATTGACCAGGGTGAATGAATTTCCCTGATTTCGCAGTTGATTCCCAAACAACACAAGACGTTGAATAAACATAGGTTTGACATTGGTGCAACGGAGTTTGCTTGGTAATTAGGCTATAGCCAAACGTTTTAAAAAAAACAATTGCGCGCTTCTTCTGGCAAAACTGTTGTTTAGAACTATGTAAACTAGTCGGGGAATTTTGTCAGGCAGGCTTTCACAGAAAAACGCTAGTGGACAACTGCAGTCATGTAGAAGATTGTTTCCATGAAAACAGTTCTGTCCAGTGTTGATCCATCTGCTGCTCTAAATATTTCTAGCAGTGGGAGTGTTCCTGAAATTTTATCCATGTCGTTTAATTTTTACTGCATTAAAAATCAGTGTCTCACCGACACCTTCCATTTTAATCCACCACCTAACAGTGTTCCTAAAGCTATCAGAACATGGTCCATGCACCATTCAGTTAAGGAAAAATAAGACATTTTAAGGCCTTCTTAGGACCAAAAAAAAGAACAAAATGAGACCAAATAAAACCATTTACAGCCTGAAATGAAAGCAAATTTCAGCGCATAACAAATTATATTTTCCAAAAAATGCACGAAAAGATATTTTTATACAATGACATTAATGGCAAAATGTAACTAACACTGTATTAACAAGTGATCACATGTACTACATGTACATGCAGGCTGACAGAATAAGTCCACTCAGACCAGTGCACAACTTTAAGGAGAGTCTGTGTGGCCTGCCGTAGTTTTAAAGATGCAGGACACGCTGATTATTTACTACACTGTAAATCTGGTCCAAAATTGTCCACTGGAGTCTAATAGGAGATATCATTTCCAACACAAATCCTCTTTTCTGCTATAGCATGGAGTAGAGGTCTACTATCTTCATGGCTAAAGCATAAGCCATTAACTTTATTTTGTATCTTTCAACTAGGTTAAAGCTGCATAACTGTTTTGTTTATTTTGATTAAAATAACCTAAAACGTACAAAACAATCATTGCTATTGTTTTAAAGGCCTTATAAATGCAGTAAAACTGGGTAAATGTAGCGGAATTAGCGTATCATGTGGTACACCATCAAGTATTATTAAGTAGTGATTCGGTGTGTGTACAATATTCATGTAATAACGGTGAGGTTATGGGCCAATATAATGTTACATTGACCAGCACGAAACCACCCCCTTAATAGCAAACACATACGTTGCACTGAATCGGCATAATGTTGGGCCAGTACCGCAGACGATGGGCCGACATTATTCTGCCATTGGATCAATGCCTCATGTTAGCTGAGAAACAAAGCCCTCATAACCAGCCGCAGATCTAGATGGTGGATACTGGGTCAAATTGGTTACAGTAAAGTCTGATGTTTCTAAATATTATTTTATTTTACCGCATAGCGCGATGTATATCACTGTATGTGATGATTTATGATAAAAATAAAATAAAGTCTGATATTGTCTTGTAGCATTTTGACTATATTTTGAAATGTCCATGAGATACCTAATAAAAAAATGCAAATGTTTTCAAATCACGAAAATCCAAAGAGCGAAAACGATGATTTACATCACTGAATTTGATGTCAATTCCGAGTACAATTTCTCACGGACTGGAGAGAGCGTCCTTATGGCGGGCCAAAGGCTCTGATGCTGGCCCAAACTTAAAAGCACCATACCGAAAGAGTTCTATTTTTCAAGTGAGTGACATTCTCCATACCGGTACCAATATTAAACATGACATTACATGCAGATATCATCCATATCACACAAAGTAATAACTTCTAGATATGTCTAACTGATATGAGACAATAAACGTTGTACTGTGAAATGTATCTATGATCACTTGAAAAATAGCAATACTTTTAAAAGTCTTCCTTTTTTTTTTTATGATGACCGTTATCTGCCACTTGGTACTTTTAATGTCCTGATTATATAGACAGTATGTCTTACTCCGCTGTGATCCGGTTTGTTTTGTAGTCGTGCAGCTGGTTCTCATTTAGACCCATATTTAAGGAGTTTGAGGCTCAGAATGTAATAGGGGCAAATTATAGTTCATCTTATTGGACATTTTCTCCTCTTTGCAGTGGTGGTTGATGTGGAGCTGTATTATTGGGAGAAATTGATGAAAATTGAGCTGAAAGTTATGTACCCGCTAATTTAATGATTATTTTCAGTGCTTTTTAATCTAATCAGCCGGAAGTGAATTTGCTAGAATGTAAACGTTCCGCATGTAATATTGACACATCATCAACTTTGTTTCTGAAAAAATCATCCTCTTTCCAATGGTGTCTCATGTGATCCTCTATTCATAGCAGAAATTAGTTTAAATTGATATTAGAAATTCGTACCATAAAATTATGTAACCGCTTCCTATATTTTTAAAAAATAACCACAATTAAAATAATTTGTAGAAAATGGTATGGTTTACAATGTATTAATTACATTTTAAACTCTCTATGGTACAGTCACATTGTAGTGGCACCTCGGGAAAGTTAAATTCTGTTCAGAATATATTAGTGTAAAACATGTGTATACGATCCCTATTTTTTGCGATATTCAGCTTCTGAATCTCAAATAGTGGTAGTGGGATATATCACTTGAGGTACACTTGATTTGAATGTATATATTGCCACGGTTGGCACATTTGCCTATTTTTTATTTATGCAGTTGTACCATGTTTTCGTAGGTATTGGGACTGAGTGGCTGAGATAGACTCAATAATTTGTTTCTGTCACTGACATTGAGTTTCACAAAATTGTGAGTCCTATCCCCAGATCTGTTTTGATGATATTTGCGATTAAGTGTCAGATCAACGTTTATTAATTTTATTTGTGACACTAATTCTTTTAAAGATATATGTTTTAAGTTAATTATAATGTTTGAGAGACTTTGTGGTTGATTTGTGATCGTTAATCGGCCTTGCGTCAATTACGAAGTTGTTCACTTACTGACAGTGTGCGTCAATAACGAAAATCGATTGTCCAGCGTGGGACCAAGCTGTCTGCTAGGATTCGGAATTTTATTTGTTTTTCGGCTATTTACAGTAATTTAGTCCTCCTTTGTATTTTTCATATGTTTCTAAGGTCTAAAGTGATTTTGTGTATAAGTTTGCCGAATCGTCCGTTCGTTTTAATAGTCATATTTTGATAAAGTGAGTACATTGACTTGACTGTTGCACAGTTGCGTGTCTGTGGGCGATATTATGTGATCTTGATCTTACGGAAATTTGATGTTATTTCTGTGATTTCCGCATGACATTAATTAATCTTTATAAGTCGATTGATTGTCATTTCCGAAGGTGTATTTTAGAAGTTGTTTTGGATTTTTAACTGTTGTCATTTCTTAACAATTTCATTGAGATAGATAGAGTGAGTTACATATTCTCCTAACCGTTTCATATTCTCCCAACCAGCGCATGTCAGCCTGTTGAGGGAGATGAAGATCATTCATTTTGTCAATATTTTGATTGTGTTTTTGTAACTTTGGGAGTGTATAACTTTGAAATTAAATAAGCTCAAGTTTCGAACTCGGTGGTATAATAATGTGTGTTTATTACTTGATTTAATGATATCAGTGGTTAATGTTGACAACTTGTATTTTCTGCATAATTTGGTGTCATGTGAAAGAAGGAAAATGATTATTTTTGTAGTTATTGCGCAATTTGTATGATTGTGGGTAGAGTTGAAATAGATTATTTTTCTTAAAACGTGATCAATTACTATGAAAGTTTTAAAGTAATTCTATTTTAGATAAGGAGGCATTTCAAGTATTGTCTTATAACTTTATTATGTTTAAATGTGTTATTAGTTGGGGCTTAGAGAGTATTTCCCCACCCGCTCCCCACTGGATAAAACCAGCTGACACAGCTTTCAGAATCAGTTCTGTCTGGTCTGTTAGTGGGGGAAGGTTGATTTTATATTAGCAGCAGCAGCAGCAGGCAGTTCTGGCTGGCCTGCTGGTGAGAGAAGGTTGTATTTAACTTGACAGTAGCACTAGCAGTACCAGCAGACTCGAGTCGTCTCCTCTCTCTGTTATTTTTACTCCTTGATTTTGTGAAGACATAAGTGAAGTGGACTCAAGACAAGAAGTAGGTTGAACCTTGAGTATAATGTTGATTTTGATATAGCTTGTAACTTCAAAAGTTGGGCTAGGTTCATTTTATTGTTGACACGGTTTTCAGCCTGGTTACAGGTGAATTCTCCCATTTTTACCCTTTTCTTTAGCAGAAACCAAGAGAATAGTTTTTTGTGTTGACTCCCCTGGCGAGCTATAATTTGTTGCATGCAAGGTTCTGAATTAGGGTTGGTGCCCAGATGGAGTAGGAATGTTGATGCATGTTATAGGGTTTTCAGGCAAGTTTGATTTCAGGAACTCTTTCTTTTATTTAAGTTTCACATTTTCCCAGTGATGTGCAGTGACAGGCCAACTGCAGTGAAGAGTGATGATATTCCCTAGGTTGATGTGATGAAGCGATGCGATGTCGTTGTGATGCAGGCCTTCCCTTCCATTTTTCTACTTTTGGTGTTCTAGGAGACGACTTCTACTAAATTATATTATTATTTTGTTTATTTTATTTTATTTACAGTTGTGTGGTAGTAACTACCAGTGTTACTCCTTGGTGATATTTTTCCATATGTTATTACAGTGGGTTCATGGCGATTAATTGGAGGAAAGTTCGATAGGCTTCTTTGACGGCGAAGATAGTCTTGGTTGACCGTACGATTGTGTACCTGGGTTTGTTCCGCGTGAGCTCTAGTTTCTTTCGCTCGGCAATACTGGATTTGCTGGACAGCGGCGCCTGCCATGTTGTGGGTGAGGTGTTGAATGTCGGGGACATTGCACTAGAATAGAGTTTAGGTTCATTCACCTGTCTCCGCCTAAGCTGCTTTCCAATAGCCCGTACCTTTAGTTGTCATAATATAACATTTTACCTCAGCAGTGTGTGTTGGATACAATTATATTGATTGTTACAAAATTTTACTTTACATTTTATATTCTAAGCTCCTATCTCTCTTCTATTATTATTTGACTTTCAACTATATTGAAAGTAGTGTGTTGTGTAACAGTGTATAACTGAAGTTTGACTGTTTCGTCGCCAGGTGACGTGGGGATGAGAGGGTTTATGTTATATGTGTGGTATAGTCTAACCGTTTGGTTCCCAGGTCTCAGTTAGAGATTGACACGTGGGAACGAGAGGGTTTACGTATATTTTTATTGGTCAGAAGTGCTGAGCAGCAATCAGCGATGAGATAATCATTGTAAATAATTTAAGTGATTTTAACTAGCTCTGAAGTGATATTATCTGTTTGCCATATTGATTTCATGTGTAATTTCTAATCATTTTGATATATATAGTTCATGACTGATTTTTGATATTCATGCTGATCAAACCTGATTTATTGTGGATATTATTGTTATTTTTCTAGACTAATTAAAGTTGTATTTTCAAAGAAATGGTTGTGATTAATTCATGCGTGTGTTTGGATTCATTCTTTGATTGTTACTTCATTCGGGTGATCCGATATTTTGGACGTTAGTTAGATTTTCCGTTTATCTAATTGTTTGAGATTGATGTCCTTAAGACATCTGGTGTCAGTCCTGATATTTTCTCTTTGAGGAATTAATTTTGTTATAAATAATTATAACACCGTTAACTTTTAACGTTAACTTTTCATGTGGCAGCATGTAGCCTTTTTGTGCATCCATCCTTTGACCGCTCGGGCTAATGTATAATTAGGTCGTCATGTTTTCATTCGGGGTTTAATTTTACTTTTCTTTACTATCCTTAAACATTTTGTTCCAAGGTTCGAGATTCTGCGATTTTGCTCGATTTTACGTCAGATTTTAACGTTGGATTTTGCCCTTGGAATATTTCTTACTATTTGTAGATTTTACCCTGGTGAGATGCAAGTAACCCGTCACAATATACAAAAAATTAATACTGCAAAACACGACCATTAAGTGTTAAAATAAATACAGAAAAAGTTTTTTAATAGAGCACATTGTACTTAAAGTGTATGCAACATATCCCCGAAACACAATCTCCCGTAACCACATTAAAAAGATTTATAACACAATTGTAAACCTCCACGCCTCAGCATTATTATTACGGTAAATATTGGGACTATGTAAATATTATGACTATGTGACCGATAAATCAAATAGAAGAGACAATGCCAGTCACATCTCTATTAATGCTTTTTCGAAACTAGTCGATGAGATTGAGCGATATGTTATATTACAGGGGAAGGCATATATACCGTAACTAAGCTACTTACCATGCTTAAAACATTTGATCCGTTGATACCTGATAATTACAAACCATCCAATCTGCAGAGACGTCTTGAGAAACAGTTTGGTAAACGTATAACGATTCTATCCCAACACGGACAGGTAACATCAAGCTTTCTGTTCAATAGTTCGATCACTCTTGCTGATGCTATATAAAAAGGTAACAGTGGAAAACAAAGCAAACACGAAGAAACAAGTCTACAACTTTCACTGCAAGATAATGGTCTGACGAGATGATACTCCATAGAGCTATTGGAATACTCAGAGTCAGACATCATATGGAAACCATGACTGCAAACCTCCATTGGTTTTGTAGGCTGCGATACGGCTGATTGATAAAAAATCATACAGAAATGGAGTTGACACACCTTCAGATGAAGTTAGAAGTAAAGCCTGTTCATTGGCACATAACTTAGTTTACAATTGTACCAACATTATCACACCAAATCAATTCATTTGGCAATCACAAACCTGGTACATCATAACCATGATGACACTGTGACACTGTTCATAGTTATGGAAGTTGTGTGAGCCATGATGAGTTAAGGCATTTTTTAACCAGTGCGGCTGAGAATGAACTATGTCATGTGCAGAATAATGTATATATATTCCCAGTTCGATGGATATCACCACTGTAGATTGCAGTCTTGTACAAGAAGGTGATGATAATGTCGACATAAACCGTCAAACAATTGATGGAAAGAATATATTACATGCAATGGCGCAGGTATTGTTTCAAGAGCAGGCAACAGATAAAGCCCTAACTCAGGAGATAATTCCTCGTGTGCCAGAAAAATGTATGTCAATGTCAAATGAAATTGAAGTCATATGCACTTGGTAAGTCATTTTCAGTGCAAAGAATGGACCAACAGCTGTATTTTATAGCAAAGCAAGTTATGTGGCATTTACCAGATGAATTCAACAACCACACTCTGCGACTTGGTGGCTTTCACACACAGTCTTGCTTTATTTCATAAATTGGTCAGCTCTGGGGTGATGGTGGTTTAAGTGATATTCTCATTGAGTCTGGTGTGCATGCATCTGTCACAGTCGATTCAATTTGTCTGGAATGTTGTACGAAGCACTGATGAGGTGTTACATAGGGTCTATTTTCAAATCGTATAAGAAAGACGACCACATAGATGGCTTTTCGCCACAGCTTTTTGCAGCATTTGATTGATTTGCAGTCTGATATTTGTGATGGAAATGACATACAGAACGCCGCATCTCAACTAAACGAAACAATAGATGTCAGTGCATTTAAAGTACTGATTGAAAAGTTTGATGAACAAAGCTCTGACGTTTCACCAACGTTTAGGTATTGGCAAATGTTTCTCGAAGCTATTGAGCTAGTGCATTTTAGATTTGCAGGCTGGACGACTGGGAAAATCGGAATAAGCAAGTTTTCAGCCCCATTTGCTTGCAACAAACAAACAGAACTACTCACGTTGACTTCCAGTATATATATTGGACATGCTTAATCTCTCACCGGCACAATTCAAAACTAGACAATTTGTTATACAACATATACAACACCAAACTCTCAATAAAAGCCAGTAAACGTGATCGAAGAGCTGGACATGATGCCAACAAAAAATATATGTGTGTTCATGGCGGGCGTCCAGTTTCAACATGGAAACAATTCCTGGAAGTTTCCGAAAACAAGCAATGTCTGATACAGTTCCTTTGTCGTTACTTTTCAAATGTTCACCAGGATTTCGTTCACAAACAGCTAAATCACTATATCTTGTTAGGGGCAGTAATGGAGAAGAAGTTACCCATATCACATCAGAGGGCACATCAAAAACAAGTCATATATTTAGTTCACACGAAGAAGCTGATACTAAGATGATATTCAACGCCATAGATGCAAACATAATGTTTGTGAAGAGCCATGAAAAAGAACAAAGAATTATTCGATCGGCCGATACAGATGTGCTAATCTTAATTTGGCACTTTTTTATTACCAGCACATGTATAGGGCCTTATACCTCACAGATTTGGATTCAGACATGAATCGTTACAGCAACGCAAAATAAACAACGTTACATACCTGTGCATGACATTTCTCAGCTCATGTGGGGTACTCTGTAACATACTCCCTGAAGCACATGTCATAACGGGATGTTACACAACTTCAGCTATACATGTATATGGATTGGAAAAAGAGACTCCCATGAAAGTCATCACCAATTCCCTATAGTCCCAGAGCTAGGGGAGTTTTATTTGTGTTGAAAGGTCCATACGATCCAAGAGTTCCACCTACAGTGAAATTTTCTCAGGAATCCGAATCTGCCCGTCTTACAAAAATCATCCTGTCCAAAAGTACCGTAAAAACCCTTTAAACACTAGTACCGTCAAAATCGCAAACCGCAATTTGACATATTGCGTATGAAGTGATTGTTTGCTAAAATTGTGGTAATTTTCTATTTAAATAATTTTTTAATTATTTATTATCCTCACATATGACACAGGCTTTCACATGGATGTAAACTACTTTGTGTCTGATCAATCACAAATACACAATATAGCTTTAAGTTGGTATTTTAACACGTAATTTTACTCATTTTTCATACTTTTTCACTAAATAGACAAAATATTTTTCTCTCAGCCGATTTTTGTATAGTATAAATGTTTAGTTTTGATTCAAACATGTTGTAGAACTATTGTTGACTTAAAATTAACCCATTTGGAATAAAAATAATGAGTTATGTGAACATAATACTCGTTTTTTTTCGTTAGACGTAAAATTAGCTCGCTTTTCTTCAGCTTGGGAAAATTGACCATATCTCACATTTCTGCCCACTGAGTAGTCAAATTTTAAGCTATATCAATATATTTGATATCAATAGAAAGCTACTGGCACAGGTCATCACATGGATGCAAAATATTTTGTATCTGATCATTGACGAATGCACAAGAAAGCTTTAAGTTAGTATTTTAACCCTTAATTTGACCTTTTTTCATACTTTTTCAGTAAATACTTTTTTCTCTACTAATTTTTGTGTATAATAAATATTTAGTTTTGATTCAAACATGTTCTAGCACTATTGTTGACTTAAAATAAACCCATTTGGAATAAAAAATAGTGAGTTATGTATACATATTACATGCTTGTTTGTTTACACGTAAAATGTGCGCGCTTTTCCATGGGCTCAGGAAAATTGTATGTATCTCACAGTTTTGCCCAATGAGTAGTCAAATTTTGAGCTTTATAAATATATTTGATATCAATAGAAAGCTACTCGCACAGGCCACAGATTTAAAATATGTTGTGTCTAATCTTCTACAAATGCACAAGAGAGCTTGAAGTTGGTAATTTACCACTTAATTTTACCTATTTTTCATACTTTTTCGGTACATAGTCAAAATACTTTTCTCTCAACTGGTTTTTGTGTATAATAAATATTTAGTTTTGATACAAACATGTTCTAGAATTATTGTTGACTTAAAATAAACCCATTTGGAATAAAATATGATAAGCTATTTGAACATATTACACACTTTTTGGGGTTGAATGTAAAATTTGGGCACTTTTCTCCCCCCCCCCCCCCCCCCGGAGAAATTGACAGTGTTTCACATTTTTGCCCAATGAGTACTGGTTACCCAAAATTTAAAAAAATGTACAAACATCTTTAATATCAGGTGAAAGTACCGTAACTATCAAGGGTTTAACGTGGATACATAATATTTTTTTCATGTCAAATACGAAATGTACAACAATTAAGCGCTAACTTTGTATTTTATCCCTTCATTTGAACAATTTCCAACGTTTTCTTGGTCAATACCAGCAAGAAGAAGAAGAAGAAGAAGAAGAAGACGACTGAAGAAGTGATCACAGCCAATTTTAAAGTTATCTCAGCCACTACAAAAGTTATTTTAGCCACTGAAGAAGTGATCATAGCAACTTCAAACGTTATCTCAGCCACTACAAAAGTGCTCTTGGCCACTGCAGAAATGATAACAACCACCTTAAA
Source organism: Flabesymbios commensalis (assembly GCA_964017125.1). Taxonomy (NCBI): domain Eukaryota; kingdom Metazoa; phylum Annelida; class Polychaeta; order Terebellida; family Flabelligeridae; genus Flabesymbios; species Flabesymbios commensalis. The sequence continues at coordinate 72,209,490 of OZ024908.1, read as the reverse complement.
AGTTACCTCAACCACTACAAAAGCTATCTTGGCCACTGAAGAAGTAAATACAACGATTTTAACAGTTTTTTCATCCACTACAAATGTGATCTTGGCCACTGATGAAGTGATCACAGCAACTTAAAAAGTTATCTCGCCAATGCAAAAGTTATCTTGGCGAGTGAAGATGTGATCACAGCCACGTTAGAATTTATCTCAGCCACTACAAAGGTGATCTTGGCCATTTACAAACTGGTGTCAGCCAATTTAAAGGTTATCTAAGCCACTACAAAGTGATCTGGGCCACTGAAGAAGTGATAACAGCCACTTTTAAAATATCTAAACGACTACAAAAGTGATCTTGGCCACTGAAGAAGTGGTTACAATAACTTTGAAAGTTATCTCTGCCACTATAAGAATGATTTTGGCCACTGACGAAGTGCTCATAACGACTTTAAAAGTGATCTCAGCCACTACAAAAGTGATCTTGGACACTAAAGAAGTGATCTCAGTCACAGTAAAAGTTATCTCAGCCACTACAAAAGTGATCTTGACCACTAACAATCTTACGTCAGCCCGTAAAAGTGATCTTGGCCACAAAAATGATCTTAGTCACTAAAGAAGTGATCACAGCGACTCTAAAAGTTATCACAGCCACTACAAAAGTGATCTTGGCCACCGAAGAAGTAATCATAGCCACTTTAAACATTATCTCAGCCACTACAAAAGTGATCTTGGCTACTGAAGAAGTGATCACAGCCACTTTAAAGGTTATCTCAGCCATTGCAAAGGTGATCTTGGTCAGTAACAAACTGTTGTCAGCCACTGACAAAATTATCTAAGCCACTACAAAGTGATGTTGGCCACTGAAAAAATGATCACAGCCACTTTAAAAGTTATCTCAACCACTACAAAGTTGCTGTGATCACTTCTTTAGTGGACAAGATCAGTTTGTTTGTGACCAAGATCAGCTTTGTGGTTGATGGGATGATTTTTAAAGTGGCTGTGATGGCTTCTTAAGTGGTCAAGATCACTTTTGTAGTGACCTAGATCATTTTTTTAGGGACTGACATAAGATTATTAGTGACCAATATCACTTTTGTATCGGCTGAAATGACTTTTAAAGTGAATGTGATCACTTCTACGGTGGACAAGATCAGTTTTTTTTGTGGCCAAGATCACTTTTACGGGCTGACATAAGATTGTTAGTGGTCAAGATCACTTTTGTAGTGGCTGAAATAACTTTTAAAGTGACTGAGATCACTTCTTCAGTGTCTAAGATCACTTTTGTAGTGGCTGAGATAACTTTTAAAGTCGCTGTGAGCCAAGATCATTTTTATAGTGGCAGAGATAACTTTCAAATTATTGTAACCACTTCTTCACAGGTCAAGATCACTTTTGTAGTCGCTTAGATATTTTAAAAGTGGCTGTGATCACTTCTTCAGTGGCCCGGATGACTCTGTAGTGGCTTAGATAATCTGTAAATTGGCTGGCACCAGTTTGTTAGTGGCCAAGATCACCTTTGTAGTGGCTGAGATAACTTCTAAAGTGGCTGTGATCACTCGCCAAGAGACCTGTTGCATTGGCGAGATGACTTTTTAAGTTGCTGTGATCATTTCATCAGTGACCAAGATCACTTTTGTAGGGGCTGAGTCGCTGTGTTCACTTCTTCAGTGGCCAAGATAATTTTTGTAGTGGTTGAGGTAATTTTTAAAGTGGTTGTAATCACTTCTCCAGTGGCCAAGATCACTTTTGTAGTGACTGAGATAACTTTTGAAGTCGCTGTGATAACTTCTTCAGTGGCCAAGATCACATTTGTAGTGACTGAGATGACGTTTAAATTTGTGATGATCACTTCTTCAGTGGCTAAGATAACTTTTGTAGTGGCTGAGATAACTTTAAAAATGGCTGTGATCACTTCTTCAGTCGTCAAGATAACTTTTGAAAAATGTCTCCAGAGAATGTAAAAGTAATAACAAACATTTATACCATATAAAGTTAACATCAGCGATAAGGCTTGCTGGTATTCACTAAGAAAATAGTGGAAATTGTTCAAATGGAGGGATAAAATACAAAGTTAGCGCTTAATTGTTGTACATTTCGTATTTAACAGAAATAAAATATTATGTATCCACGTTAAAGCCCTTGATAATTACTTTTAACTGATATCAAAGATGTTGTTACATTTTTTTATTTTGGGTACCGGGTACTCATTGGACAAAAATGTCTCCCCGGGCTGGAAGAAAATTGCCCAAATTTTACATACAACCCAAAAAGTGTGTAATATGTTCGAATAGCTCATTATTTTTTATATTCCAAATGGGTTTATTTTAAGTCAACAATAATTCTAGAACATGTTTGAATCAAAACTAAATATTTATTATATACAAAAATCAGTTGAGAGAAAAGTATAGTGACTATGTACTGAAAAAGTATGAAAAATAGCTAAAATTAAGGGTTAAAGTACCAACTTCAAGCTCTCTTGTGCATTTGTAGAAGATTAGACACAAAATATTATACATCCGTGGCCTGTGCCAGTAGCTTGATATAGCTCAAAATTTAACTACTCATTGGGCAAAACTGTGAGATACATACAATTTTCCTGAGCCCAAAGAAAAGCGCGCAAATTTTACGTCTAACCAAAAAAGTATATAATATGTTCACATAACTCGCTATTTTTATTTCAAACGGGTTTATTTAAAGTCAACAATAGTTCTAGAACATGTTTGAATCAAAACTAAATATTTATTATACACAAAAGCTGAGAAAAAAGTATTTTGACTATTTACTAAAAAAGTATGAAAAAAGGTCAAATTAAGGGTTAAAATACCAACTTAAAGCTTTCTTGTGCATTTGTCAATAATCAGACACAAAATATTTTACATCCATGTGAAGGCATGTGCCAGTAGCTTTCTATCGATATCAAACATATTGATATAGCTCAAAAGTTGACTACTCAGTGGGCAAAAATGTGAGATATGGTCAATTTTCCCGAACCTGAAGAAAAGCGAGCTAATTTTACGTCTAACGAAAAAAGCGAGTAATATGTTCACATAACTTATTATTTTTATTCTAAATGGGTTAATTTTAAGTCAACAATAGTTCTAGAACATGTTTGAATCAAAACTAAACATTTATACTATACAAAAATCGGCTGAGAGAAATGTATTTAGTCTATTTAGTGAAAAAGTATGAAAAATGAGTAAAATTACTTGTTAAAATACCAACTTAAAGCTATATTGTGTATTTGTCATTGATAAGACACAAAAAATTTTGCATCCATGTGAAAGCCTGTGTTATATGTGAGGATAATAAATAATTAAAAAAATATTGGAATAGAAAATTACCACAATTTTAGCAAACAATCACTTCATACGCAATATTTCAAATTGCGGTTTGCGATTTTGACGGTACTAGTGTTTAAAGGGGTTTTACGGTACTTTTGGACAGGATAATTTTTGTAAGACGCGCAGATTCGGATTCCTGAGAAAATTTCACTATAGGTGGAACTATTAGATCGTCTGGACCTTTCAACACAAATAAACCCCCCCTAGCTCTGGGACTACTAGAGAACGTTAGTGAATTTGTTACACTGTCAGGCACTGATCTGCTGATGGTGATGCAGCATTACAGCAGGCTAGGCAGCTAGTTTCTACCTTGTATGATCAGCAAGGTAAGGAATACAATTACCATCATGACTTAAACATGTTTAGGACTCGCATTGCCAAGCAAAAAGACATAGCTCTGTTTAAGATAGCCTACCTCCCCGTGAAGCCAATTTTCTTCAACATGTAAAACTTGTAGCATGGCAAGACCGGGTATGGGAAGCAGCACATGTTGGGTTTCCTGATTTGGCTACACCTCTTGATTTTGGCTGAATACAAGAGCAAGGTATATGTTATCCTTAGTATACTATGAAGAGTGTAGTGCATCTGAGCTAATTGGCAATTTGAAATGTGAATGTGATCATAGGTAGAAGTGTTCTACTGGATGTCCAGGGGAATGCCATGCATTGAACTTTGTTCTTGTGCTGCCACAGACATAGGTATAATGATGTTTTAACAACTGTCCAAGAAAATATTGAAGAGACTGACGAGTAAAGTGTTCAAAGTTACATTGTAATGAGACAACTATGCTCATACTTTGCGTTGGTTTAGTCACTTTAACATTTTTAGTGGTAAAACTTGTCCTTAGTAGTCGATTGTTATGCACACTGAGTCTGGTCTAAAGCAAATAGTAATTTTAATGATGTTGTGTCATGTGATGCCACTTATTAAAGATTTAACTGATTTGGATGGTATTCTACTTTAAATATATAGATTATTTTTTTTGTTATTTGTTATGAGCCAAATGTTGTTTATTTGAAATAGCGAGGGGCTATTTGTGGATTTGGGTGTACTAGTGCAGAGTAAAATATGGACATTGAATTAACTATTGTTATGTGTTATTACATTGGTAGAAATTTGATGCCAATTGTGTAGAATGATAATGATAGTAACATATTTTTGGTGCTGATTTGTGTTTATAAAGAAATGATCGGCATGGATGTAATTTGTTCTGCATAACAGATTTAGGCGTTGCATAAACATGTAAATTAATCTAAAGGTTGCCCTTTCTGTTATGCTCTGTGTTTTAGTGTAATAAATGGAGAATTTTGGGTCTTTTTTGTAATTTGCCCTGCTTATAAACATTTGCGTGTTATGTAGTTATAAATGTAAAACTAGTCTTTAAAAAAAAACTTTTCATCGTAATTGATTTTGGGTTTACTCATCTATATTAATGTAACGACTGAAACATTATTTGTTATTATAGTAGGTAATGTACTAATGTTTTTTTATTTGTATTTGTTCGTGTTTTATCATAAGATGTATTGATCAATAAATCGAACTAAAAATAGTATCGATGAACGTTGCGACACACATATATATTGAACGCAAATCGTTTGAGTGATAATTATTGGGAATTTTAAATTTGTTTCTACAATATTCATGGATTCACCAAGGAAATACAAGCCACAGACTCTTTCAAATACTATTTATGGTGTATTTTGCGGAGATGTTTACAATATCCTACTTAATTTACCTCTACAATCTTTAAACCCGATTTTGCACGATTGTTTTATTAGAATATAACCCCATATGAGACACTTTTGGGATGGGGATGGTGCTTAATGTGAAACTAGCTACGATGAAGATGTATCAAATTCAAAATATTTACATTGTAGACATTAATTTGGGAGGAAGTGGACCTTTACAACATGCAGAAAGTAACAGCTAATTTTGCGGGTACATGTCTTTGAGCTCAATTTCTCCCAATTTCTCCCAATAATACAGCTCCACATCAGCCACCATTGAAAAGAGGAGAAAATTTCCAATAAGATGAACTATAATTTGCCCCTATTACATTCTGAGCCTTAAAGTCGATTTTTATAGCCACCAGCTGCACGTCTATAGGTTGGGCAACAATTTAGAAAAACAACAAACTTAAATCCTTAATAACTCAGTAACCGGAGCAGTAAAATAAAAAAATAAAACACCATTCTCCATGGATTAATCGTTTGAATAAAATAAACAAAACAGTTATGCAGCTTTAATATGTCCTTGATTTCAGCTATTTGTTCTTTCGTGGCTGTATACAACAGACAGGGTTCTAGTTAACCCTGAATGGCAACATAGGGGTAAAAGCACGCGGTGCAGCCAGAGACTGAGCCACAGGCCGAGAAAGCTAAGCAGCAGTGGTTAGAAGTTCTAGGGTATCTATTTTCTCTTATCTGAGTTGCACTGCATTTTATAGTAATTGCAGAACTGTGCAGAGTATTTTCACACATTTATTTTTGTATGATCCTTACCGAGTAAACCCAAAACATTTGCATAACATTTATACAGCGTCATCCCAACATCTTCGCCGTTGGTCCAACATTGTATAAATGTTATGCACATTTTTTGTGTTTTACTGGCTATACATTCTTTGCTCTGATTACCCAGACTGATGATGATGTCACCAGTTGTACATCATCATGTCCAAGAAGAATACAGTGTGAGGACTACGTCCGGTGCACCAGTTTTGGGAATACCCTATGGTAAACCCCCAGTGGGTAACAGGCGCTTCATGCCTCCACATCCGGCAGAACTCTGGTCAGGCGAGAGAGATGCAACACATTTTGGTAACTTATAATATACAGGTGATGACGTCGTTTCTGGAAATGCTGGACTCGAGGCTCTAAGATGGATCAGTCGCCACATCAAGGCTTTTGGTGGAGATTCTTCAAATGTTACTATATTTGGTGAAAGTGCAGGTGATCAGTCATTTAATTACCTATCCCCTTGTGATTAAAAGGTGTTGAGTGCTATTATCTTGTTCATTGTTTAATTACAAAAGAACAACAGACTGAGTGATTATTAGCAAACGTCCATTTTAATATAATAGAAAATAATGGTGAAATAATAACAATTGTGACTTTTGTGACTTTTCAAGTAACAGTAATATTTGGGCTAGGTTTTATGAGTTTTTATGGTGGCCATTTTGAATTTTGTTGGGTTATTCTTATTATGAGAAATTGATCGGAATTTTGGCAGCCGTTCTGAACTGGAATTTTAGACTACAGACTACAAATTTCAGAAGTCCCCACTGAGCTTTTCCACTTTTAAATAGATATATATTTGTTTGTCAAATGGAATCGCATTCAGGGTGCCCAGTACACATAGTATATGTAATAAGCTCGACATTTAGACCTGATAGTTTAAAAAAATGATAAAGTTGTGAAAATTTGGGGATGTGTACTTCAATATATCATCTTTGATATTAAGATGGGGGCCCTCTGAAAAAAAATTGTGCAAAAAATGTTTTGCTCTGTTTATATTGATGGGGTCTATGAAGTGTAATCGTGGACAGCTGTACACCGCGAAGATGTGGGCGTTGATTGTGAAATTTGTTTGAACAGGGAAATCAATGTTTGTTATCATAGCGATGCGTGAAAGCGATCTACACACTAATTTTGAAAACACCCTCACAAAATGTTAACGACGTAGCTGAACACAAGCCTAAAATGGCTAAATATAGGTGAAATGTTACTGATTCTAATAAAGCTATTTTTGACTTGATAAACTGTGGCCAAGCCTCAGCCGTGAGCGCCCATATGAATTACTGCACTTATTTGTACCGTCGCAATCAGTGGCTCAAACCTCTAGTTTCAGACAGTTTGGGCTATACGAAATAGAGTTGGTAAGCTGCATTATATTGAGAGAATACATCATTTAAATGATAAAAGTGTCTACACTCGGATACATGTGACTCAGTTATCTTTTATCATTTTATTCTAATTTTTTTTTTAATTAAATCGTGTGTGAAAATGGTGAATTAAACAAAAATGAAGTAAACTATTCTAATATAAATTATATTTATTTATCATGTCACATACTTCAAATTTAAATAGTTAATACCATTGATTCTGTAGTCTAACTCGTCAATGTTAATACTTAACATCCTATCTAGCTTAAATAGAAGCAGGCATACATTTTATTTATAGTACTCACAAAAAACATGTTTCTTATTGCTTATTTTGTAAAGAGTTTAATATTATCATTACACTGATTAGACACATTTATTATATATATATATGCTGAAGAAGGTGAATCGTTCAGACTTAGGCCCTATTGATCACAGTTTTGACATATTTGGTCCCGTTGTGCGCCTCACTAATACAGATAAACATACATAATACAAAAATGTATTAGAAAATGCCATGTATGTGGCAAAGAAAACAGGATAGAGAAGTCTGCTGTTTTTGGTGATCATGTGGTCAGCTGCTTATATATATGCCAATAATAAGAGGAAAATTGTATTACAATCTTGTTTTTGTACTGTTGTAATTGGTGAATAAAAATATGTTTATACCAACTAATCTGGATAACATAGAGGATTGAATAAATCACTGAATAAAAAAGATAAAATAATACTTAAAATTTAAAAGTGTCTGTATATGTAGGCTGCGAATTATGTTGTCTTTGCATAACTGAATGTATCTTGTGTGAAATAACAGTTTTATCCTGTGTAGTTTATATAATATGAATTGGTCTGATTTATTTAACAATAGGCTTTTGATTTGTTATTCAAAGTTGAGAAATTGTAGGAAGCCTTTAGTTAATGATGTGTACCTTTTTACATGATTCAGTTCAAAAACCACCTAAATAAAGTAAAGCTTGTACAACGCGGATTCAATATTTTTCTTGCACTAAAATTGGTTTGGTACGAGCCAATAACCCACCTGCTAATGATAAATGATATATCAATAACATTGTGCTCTGTATTTTCTAACATATGTTCCCTTCTATTTTCACAGGTGATAACGAAAATAAATATATACTTGTGTCTCTAATGTTGTTGTGTGCATGGTTGCAAATGCAGACAATTTTTTTTTCATTGACTTTAGATAATTACAAAAAGAATTTTGATATGGTATAACTGTTAGTCAATAATTATTATAATATGTGTTACCCCATTGACACAAAATGACACAACTTTCATTGATTGTTAGTTAATTGAAAAATGGTATAACATATATATTAAAACGAAACCACAAATAAAATGTCAATCTGTAGCTCTAACTGGGATTCAGAAAACATCTGATATCAGTTTACGGTGTGTGTTATATTGATGATAACTTAAGAATTTGGCAACCACAAAGTGACATATCCAGTACGCGCTACTGAACATTTGACATGATGATACATCGAGATACATTATTGCAATTTATAGTATATTTGAATTTTAGAATAATTATAAGACAAGTCAGCTATGTGTTTGCATTTTTTTGTGATGATTCTCAAATGACTTGGATCATTGTTAACATTTGAGTTACATATGTGTATTTATTGAGCTTATCCTGTTTTAAAAAAATATTATGTGTTTTTTAAACAATAAAATCGACATATTGGCAATAGCTGGCTCACTGTAAACTGTGACAAAAACGAAGTACTGAAGAGGTATTGTCAAACCATTTTAATCTCAGTAAGCATTTTCTCTTTGATGATTAGATTAATTAACATTAGGCATTTGGCATAGTTTTGTTGCTTTAGACAGGCGTATACACATAGCGAGATTTGACAAGCCATCATGCTCATATAATGATCCGTATATATGAAAAGTGAGTATTTTATTATTTGTTAAATTTCCCTTTATATTGGCCATATAAACTATAATTTGAATGTGTCACACTTTAAACTATTTTTCAGCTTACTAATCACATTTTGGCCAGATTTTGATCATAATTGGAAAAGAACAGAAGATGGTTTATTGTATGATTTAAATTGGTATTTGATATTGTTTGATTATTGTGTCCGTATATAACAATATTACTACAAACTGTTTTCTCTGTGCCAGATTGAAAAGCAAGGATGCAAGGATGCGAAGGCAGATTTTGACCGAATAAAGGGAACTGTCAACATGGCTCTAACTTGGTCCAAATATTTCATTTTTAGACATATAAAACACATATATGTAGGCCAATTCCTTCTAATATGTTAATGTGAACATAATAAGTGTGGGCCTCAAATAACTGAATAATATGGTTAAAGCGTTTCATTATCAACGTCAATTGTAATTGCAGCACAATTCTATCAATTGTATTATATTTTTTTTGCTGATATCATAGTTTTGCCGCCTATTGTGTAAATAATAATGAAGAAAACAAGTTTATTTGACACAATATTTTATTTTCTCATGCAAGTTAGGTCCACATCTAGAATTTGCAAGGGAAGGGACAGAGCTGTAATTTTAACTGAAAGAAGGGGGCCGGTAAACATTTTTTTAAATTAAAATTATTTTCATTTTTATTCCGGAACGCAATAAGTTGGCTTCCTCTTAATAAGTCCAATAATTCAAAATACATTTTTTTCGTTACAATTTACAGTTAAAGTCGATTGTGGTATTTTTTAAAAATTAAAAAAAAAACCATCCAACAAGAAATTTAAAAATCGCAGAAAAATTTCCTCGTGGGCTCCCATCTTAAACTGACATCATCATACCTATACTGTGTCAAAATTTCAGAGCTTTTCCACCATTTTAAACTATTTTTAGCTTATTACACCCACTAACACATTGACATGTCTCTCTGTTGACTTAATGTTGTATCACTATCCGCGGCTCTAGCCCAACATTAAAACAACATTGATTCAACGTTTTGTGTTTGAATAGAAATGCAACTGTTATTTTAATTGTAGCATTTCTAAGGTTTCAACTGTCCATACCAAATACAAAATATTGGTTCAATACTGGGCCATTGTCTGCGACGCTGGACCGGGATTGAAACATAAGATAAATGTTTTTTTTATTTTGAAATCTAGAGAATAAAGGGTGGAGTCGTTATGGACATAGGGGCACCCTGTTCACCCTCCTGGTAATGAATGGAGAATCAACCGACATGTACACGTCCATTGTACAAACATTGGACCCTATTATAGGCAGACTGCCGTGCAAGCCAAAAGGTGGTATCTGCTCACTTTACAAGTGAGCAGAAACTGCCCTTTGCCATTCAGGAGTATAGTGATCCAGAAATCCTGGATAAATCCAGAAGAGCATGCTGGATGACTTAAAATCAAGCCATTATCTTGTATTTTTTTGAACACAGGTAGGCCTGATACAATAATATTCAGGAATGTTTCTGGCGCCATTTTTTTCTATGTCTGTGATCATCGAATCGTAAAATACAAATCAAATGTACAAATCCATCTCAAATATGAAAATCTGTCTTACAACTGTTTGCCTCTGCACAGCAGCATTACCAGCAGTTTACAAACATTGCGCTGCAGAAAAAACACAATAATTCACCAGGTGGCTCCATACTAATGTACACATGCCATTGTGAATGAAAACATGTGCACATTGTGTTAAAGAAGATGAGTCGTTTCGCATCACTGATCAATATTATTGCTTATGACAGCCCCACTCCTAAGAAAATTGACCGCACTGCACACGCTGGTGGGCCTACAATGTGTGCTCAGCGAATCGTGACAACCAACCTACTTGAATATGGTTAAGAGCAATGTTAGTTTCATCAAAATGTTGGTCATCTATTTTTGACAGTTATAAAAGTGGAGTCCTTGAACTACAGAGCTGGTCAGTAGATGACCTGGTCAACAAGTTTGACCTGTCTTTGGTCAGACCTGTAGTTGATGGCCGGGTGCTACCAGCCTCTCCCGCACAGCTTTACCGTGACAACATGGTTGCACCAGTCCCATATCTGTGCGGGTTCAACTCCCACGAGTGTTACACCTTCTACTATTTCCTGGCACAGGGCGACACCAGAAGAAGCATGGAAGGTGCTCGTAAGGTGTTCCATACTGGTTTAGAAATGCTTGGTGGACCCAAGTCTAAGGAGAGTGGAGAGGCATTTAATCAGGGTTTACTGGACTCGTACTACTACTACAGTGACGTGGACGATGGTAAACGTGATGATATATGGTCCAGGACAGTGGATCTGTTCAGTGATATCATGTTCATGAATCCAGCCGTGGATATCTTAACACTGCACTCTGGTAAGATAATGTACAAACATTATTCATTTACAGACTCTAGTAATTTCTAAAAAAAAAAAAATCACTCTCGTTTCGTGATGTCTTTCTAAAATTTGCATTTTAAAGATGGATAACTGACTGATTTTGTAATTTAATGCCTTTAATAACAGTGGTTCATCAGATGTTTTTTTGGAAGAAAATACGTGCCAGATATTACTTAGTGGGAAACCACACATGCTGCAAATTTGATGCTGCAAATCTTATGCAGCAGTGTTGGGGTTAGCACAATCTGACAACAGCTATTTATTGATGTTTCACCATCCAGGACATTGGCATGACATAGGATCAACACCTGTGTTTACTGGGCAGACTGATGATGCTCTCTGCTACTGCTGCTGCTGTTGCGCTGCTGAACAGAGCACAGTGATAGCTGTTGGCAGCATGTGCCAACAGCCATGGGCTTGTGAGAAAAGCAGCGTCACAAAGGGCTATTTATAGACCAGTAGTAGGGGCGGTTGAGTCAGATATTCAAAGCAGGCATGCTATACATGTACGTATATCCCTTCCTCTCGCAATCACGCAGTAGACCCTGTCATAAATAATCGGGTCTGTTTGTCATAAACTAATTAAACCTCAGAATGGACAAGTGATGTCCCACGAATTTGACTAATCACAAAATATAAGACATTTTAAGACCTATAGCTTTTGAAACACCTATATTTAAGACGTTTAAAGCCTTAATAATAAAGATGCAAAAATAAGACCTCTTAAGATACCGCGGGAGCCCTGCAGAATCCATCTAGAAGCCTAGACCTAAGCACTCTTGAGAAGATCCCTGGGAAAATTGGTGGAAGAAGTTTCCTTTAACTTTAACACAGATTCACTAGTAGGATACACCCATGAAAACATATGGGCCTTCTGTAATACCGTACTGATGATGTCATATTTCATGATTTCATACCGCAGAGAAAATCAATTTGACAATAGGTCTATTAATAAAGTGATATAATGTTGTTTTCCATTTAATTCCGCGATGCAGCAGGCTTAGTGGGGCTAGTTGTTCCGCAAGGGAGTTTTATCTGTACTTATGACTCTTATTGCATATATTTTTGTTTACCAGATCTATGCAGACTTTTTTGCTTTTATTTGATACCAAGTCAGCATTTATATGATATTCCGAGTAATGATCTTGTTTACAGTCATTTTTTATTTTGTTATTAATTTATATTATTAGTTATCTGTTTATTATTGTTTATCATTCCAGGATAATAAAATAATGCCAAGCTTCCATTGCCATCTGATGATTTTTGGCTAATTTGTTTTTCACCCCCGATTTAGTAATCAAAACTGCTGTTAATCCACTCAAACAGCTCCAGATGCCAAATAAACAAAAAAAATTTCAATCAAAATTCTGATCACTGTGTTAGCCTGCAACCCGTGCACCCGTCTTTTGGACGTGTATAAAGTCGAAATGACGGGCAAAAATTGTCCAACTTACACTATAGAGTAGGAAATACACGGGCAGTTATGCCAAAATAGAGAAAAAACACGGGCACTTGTCTGACAGTGATTTCTGATTTTTCAAACAGGGAGTAGTCTAGATGTGTTCAAACACGAAAAAAAGTGATTTTTTTAAATGTACAATAAATTTCAGACAAACCTGTACAGGGATCGACACTAACTGATTCCAGGTATTAGCCCAAAGGGCCAGTAACTTCAGATAATTACCGGCCCTTAGCCTCGTCTTTCTAGTCGTTAGTGTACACTGTATCAAAGGGGTGTTATTTTTTCATTCACCCCCAGGGCCAGTATATCAGGCAATTCACTGGCCCTTAGTGATTTTTACTGTCCTCGGGCCAACGGGCCAGTGTTAGTGTCGATCCCTGCTGTACATCCCTCTTTCCCCATCACAAATTTGCAAAACTGAAAAAAAAAAAAAAATACTAAAAAATACCTTGAATTTGATTACTTTTTCGCCAATTTCTGATGAATTTTTTAAATGCTTGACTTCCCTATGTAGTCTAGTAGATTTGAGTCATATTTTGGGGAAATCGTTCACATTGTGATAAAAGCACCAAATTTGGAACAGCGCTGCTCCAGAGTATGCTGATTCATATTGGAAGGGGAACCACCTTGCAGCGGTAGTGTAAGGGCTTTTTTCAGGGCATTTTCAACCCCCCTTCCTTTTCAAAAAATCAAGTAATTAGTAGGCAAATATTTTTTTTCACCAAATATGTCTACAGAACTGTGTATTAGTAATTTTAGTAGTTTATTAAAAAAAAATTAGGGGTCTATCCATGGGGCACTGTTGGTGTGGGCTCTTCCAGGGCTACAACGTGGCTCACCTCTGTGGGGGGTGACGTGTTGTAGGCCCCTATACATGTACAGATAATTCTGACCTCAGAGGTTAGTTTAGCTATTGAGGTCAGATATGTTTTATAAATGATGTCATTGCTGGCCAATCAGCATGCAGTATGTCCCAGGAGGGGAAAACCTTGAGACCAATAGGGCATACCATATTTGGAGATGGATGTCAGCTATTGTATCACATTTTAAATGCTGTCATCGCTGGCTAATCACTGATCAAGATACAAACACTTCTCCCCAGAATAATGCTTGTTACCGGGCCCTGTAATTTGCATAAGTTGCGCCCAATCAGAACATAGCTGATTGATTATGCTGGACAAGGGCCATTGCTGATCAGCCAATAACATTTATGTTTGGACAGACTTGAGTACTAACCTACTACCAGTAGTTGAGGGACCGTTGACGTCGAACAGTCTTGTTTGGTATCAAACTGATAGAAGAAGCTCTATGCGTATATATGTATCTATTGATAGGGTCCCCAAAACTAAGGCCAATGGTCAGATTTATGAATGGAATTCACACATCTATCAGTTTTATGAATGAAATGACGTCACTTTTTGTCCCAAATTCAGAGACCAGATTCAGATAATAATGTACCTGGGCTGACGCCCAGCTACAAAAGCACCAACATGACTTCTTCAGACATACATGTACCTCAATGTAGCCAAGTAAACAAGGACCCTGCCAGCCCTGGGCGAGCGCTGGTCAGCGATATCACTCAATAATATTAATGACTTCATTTCTACCGCCGTATCTCTGCACGAGTGAGACTCTGTTTCAGGCATGTTTTAACATTTTTAGACATATTTCTACCAGTTGACGTCACCCACAGTACAGGCCGTCTGTTCGCAGACGACTGTATTTTGTATAGACATGCTATTGACAAGAACGACATCAACCGGCTCCAAACTGATATTGACATGATTGCCAAGTGGGAGGAGACCTGATTGATGGAATTCAATGTCGGGAAATGTTTTACAATGAGGGTTGGTCGCCAGAGAGGTAGATCAAAAATGGATCCACCCAGCATGTATAGACTCCATGGCCAGGTGCTCTGTATCACAGACAACACAAAATATGTGGGATATACCATCACTTCGGATCTAAAATGGAATAGCCATATCCAGAAGGTCACATCTAAGGCAGTGTTAGGTCTCTTGAGAAGAAACTTAAGAATAGCCTCGAAAGCTGTGAAAACACAAGCTAACTTCACGACCACGTTGGGACCCCCATCCACAAGTTAATGTCACGAGGCTTGAATCTGTGCAAAGGAGGGCTGCCCGCTATGTGTGCAGCCGTTGGCATAATACCAGTAGTGTGTCTGCAATGCTAAATGAGCTGAGTTGGGAGTCTCTTGTCAGACGGAGAGAGCGAGCCAGGCTATGCATGATGTATAAAGTCGTGCATGGTCTGGTGGACATACCTTGGCTACAGAACAAGGTACTTCTTCCTAACCCCCAGTGCACAAGAGGATCGCACTCTTGGAAATTTGCACCCATCCTCCCTCAGAGTGATACGTTTAAATTTTCATTTATTCCACACACAATTATTGCATGGAATGCTTCACCTCCAGTAGTAGTTGACTCTGCCACTCTAAACTTATTCTGGCTTACACTCTAAGATGTTTAAACTACATAACTAGGCCTACTGTTTTTAATCTGCACTATTTTTTGCTACAGTTAACTGCACCAAATTCATTCTTTAAACTTTTATTTTGCGCAACCAATTCTACCGGCAAATAATACTCTGTGTCAAGAGTGATTGCTGTATTATAAGAAGAAGACCGGCGGCCTCGCCAACTAGGCAGTGCCTATTCATTTATGACTTTATGAATTGTTATTGATCGTCGCCTAATGGCATTATGATCACACGTGATCCCGTGAGGAAAGAAACTGACATTCGCAGTGCAGTGCAGAAATTTATTTACAGTGGATAGAGTGCATCAGTGGTTATATACAGTGGGGTCCGCGTGTGAATTAAAGGCTGGGGGAGAGATGACGGGTTAGGCCTTCCTTGAAGGACTGCACCGTTGGAGTCGCACACAGACTGGGTGGCAGTGAATTCCAGTCTGTGATTGTTCGGGGAAAGTAGCTGTATTTGTATGTGTCTGTTAATGTGCTGAGTTGTCTGTATCTGTAGCTGTTTTCGTTTATGTTTGAGGTGTGGCATGTAGTTCTGAGGGGTATTTGTAAATAGGGGGGAATGGGGATGGCAATATTCTGATGGCAAATTTTGTAGAATAATACTAGTCTATTTTGTAGACGTCGGACCGAAAGAGAAGGCCAATTCAGTTGTTTTTTTAAGGGAGAGACACTTGTGTAGTGTGAGTAGTCATGATGGACCCATCCTGCTGCATAGTTTTGTATTTTGTTAAGGTTGTCCGTATCTTTTTCCGTGTGTGGGTCCCAAATGGCTGATGCATATTCAAGTTGAGGTCTGACTATTGTTTTGTATGCCTGTGATTTTACAGTTGTGGAGGCTCGTTTGAGGTTTCTTTTCAGCATGTTTAGTGTCTTCTGTGCTTTGTTGGTTGTGTTCTCTATGTGTGTTGTCCATCTGAGGTCTGACTGTAGTTCTATGCCGAGATATGGGTGGTGTGTGACTTGTGTTACCGATGTGTTATCCATTGTTTAGGTGTGCATGATGGGCTGTTTCTTTCTGTGGGCATGTAAGGTGTGACATTTGTTTATGTTGAAAGACATTTGCCATGTGTGAGACCAGTCAACTAATTTCTGAAGATTTTGTTGAAGTTCTAAACAATCTAATTTTGAATTTATTTCTCTGTAAAGTAGGCAGTCATCTGCGAAAAGCCTAATTTTGAAATTTATGTTTTGGTTGATATCATTGATGTAAAGGAGGATCATAAGAGGGCCAAGAACTGTTCCCTGTGGCACCCCAGAAGTAACTGGCACTGGATCAGACATTTCCCCATCAAGAACAACTTTCTGATTTCTGAATTTTAACAATTTATTGATCCACTTATTGGTTTTACCTTGAATTCCATAATTTTGTAATTTGGAGATTAGTTTGTTGTGCGCCACAGTGTCAAAAGCTTTTGAAAAGTCCAAAATGATTACATCTACTTGTTTCTTCTGGTCTATGTGTGTGTGTATGATGTGTTCCATTAGTTTGCAAGTGATGGCTGTAAGGGAGACAGGTCTGTAATTAGAAGCTAGGTTTTTTTTGGCCTTTTTGAAAATTGGTATTACATCTGCTGTGAGCCAATCATGGGGAAGATCACCGGTATTGTAAGAGTTTTGGAAAATGATTTTTAGGAATTTCGAGATGTCATCGTATTCAATGGTATTTTATCAGGTCCATTAGCTTTTTGAGGATTTAGTTTGGACAGTAATTTTGAAATTCCACTGGTTGTAAAGTTGATGTCAGGCATATTTAAATTTTGGTTATTTACAGGAGGGATTGATTGATTATTTTCTGGTAAAAACTGACTGGTATTGTTCGTTTAAGACTTCAGCTTTGCCTTTGGTGTCTGTTATGGTTTCTCCCTGCTTATTTGTTAATGGTGGTACTCCAGAACTGTCACGTTTCCTGTTTTTCAAAAATTTGTAAAACTTTTTATTTTTGTTTTCATCTTCAGCATTTCTGTCCAAATAACTATTGTAGGCTATGCGTCCTTTAATTTATATTTTAAACTGTCACTGATTTTCTTCAGTCTCTGTTTCAATTTAGTACTTTTGCTTTTGAATAACCTGTATTTTTCTTAATAATCTTTTTATTTCAGTTGTCATCCAAGGAACATCTATTTTATTTTTCAATGTTTTTGTTGGTATATATTCAGGGTTTCCCCCAAAGCGTCCAAGCGTCACGGGACCATGACGCTTTAATTTTTTACCCTGACGGTTCAGTAAGTGCCGTGACGCTTCAGTGAGTGCCGTGACGCTTCAGAAAATTCCGTAAAACATTGGCATCGTGTTGCGATGTCCAGCGATACATATCAACGTTAGATCTTACAGCATTACATTGGCCTACTGTATTGCCGCATGGCAGTGTGTGGATTGTCTGTGCGCATGCCCAGTGGTCATATGATGTCACGTGGTCAGGCACTGTTGGCGGGTCTATCAGCGTGTAGCTGGCTGCCTTCGCCCAGCAAACACAATAGTATGTGTAGTACGTTGACGTAATGTTGACTTAATGTTGGTCCATCGCCTACAATGCTGGCTCAACATTAAAGCGCGTTGTTC
The DNA here is from genome assembly GCA_964017125.1 of Flabesymbios commensalis. Lineage (NCBI taxonomy): Eukaryota > Metazoa > Annelida > Polychaeta > Terebellida > Flabelligeridae > Flabesymbios > Flabesymbios commensalis. Next base: position 72,191,432 of record OZ024908.1, on the reverse strand, counting down.
CACCTGCCGTGTTTGCCGCGATAACAGAGCATACGCCTGGTGTGTCACAATTCTCTACCGTGTCTGCACAAACCCAGCATCAACACAGCGTTGTTTAGGCAATGAAGCGTGCTGGCTGAGATCAGTTGGGGTGTAACTTCTGATATTCTCAGAAAGCAAAACAAGTGATGCCGACCTTGTTTGTGTTCATTAAAGGCTGGGCCGATGTCACCAGATGCTTATATTTGAACCAACTTGTTTTCTAGTAATTAGCATCCAACGGCGTGGCACTGATCTATTAAAGCCTAATTAATTTATCAATCAACCACAAACATACAGCATGCTATGAACAGATCTTGTATTGACCAATTTTTAAATCATTACGTTATGCCTATTGTCTAATGGTCCAAAGATTTTTTCGAATTCATTTTTGTGAATAAAAAATGTAGGCTAGTCTATTGTTTTTAATTATTCACAATGCGATTTAATCCAATAGTCTTGTCAGACAAGAATCATCTCAGGCCCCCATCTCATGGTATTTATCTGTTATCATAGTTTGATACAGGGGCATAACTAGACAAAATAGGCCTAGACACTACATATTTCATAGGCCTCTAGTCCTATTTAAAAATAATTTGCTTTGTACATATGAGAAAATTGGTGGTCTATATCACAAGGGTTTTAAATGTCAAACTGGCACTCAGTTTCCATATATCAGTCTACATGCAGAATCAGTGTCTAATTTTTTACCAGCACAAACAGTGGATACAAATTACTGCTATAAGCCACCAAAATGCATATAAAGAGGTTTTCTGAATAAAATTTCAAGGGGGAGCATGCCCCCCAGACCCTCTAGACTGTGTGCGCCGCAAATTGTGCACCGCGCGCGAATTTTGCGCCGTGCGCAAATTGGGCGCCGCGCGCAAATTGGGCGCCGCGCGCAAATTGGGCGCCGCGCTGAAGCCGAACCACCAAGTACCATGATGCTTTCTCATTTTTCTGGGGGAAACCCTGATATTTATTGATAATTTTGAAAATTCCATCTTTGAATTTTGTCCACTGGTCTTCTACAGATATTTCTGACAATTTGCTGAATTCTTCATAGAAAGAGGATAAAGCAGTTTTAATTTTGGTGCTGTCAGCCTTTTTGAAATTGTAAACTTTACGTGGTGCTTTTTTTGTACGATTAATTTTAATGTTTAGGTTGGTACTGACAGCCAGGTGGTCACTCATTCCGGGTGTTGTATGAGTTTCTTCTAATTGTGCAGGATAGGTTGAGAAGATTAAATCAAGGATATTGGATCCCATGGTTGGCTCATTAACTATTTGGTTAAAACTTGTTTTATTGATTATGTCTAAAAGCTTAAAATTGATTTCCTTGGTATATTGTTTTCCTGATACAGTGTTTTCCAGCCAATCTATATCAGGTTGGTTGAAGTCTCCTGCCAGGATAACATGAGGGAGGCTCTGTCTATCTTCTATTATCTTTTGAATTGATAGATCCAGGGCTTCAAGGTCGGCTATTCCACTGCTGGTTGGTGGAAGTGCAATTTTACCCATATAACTTTACAATCAGCATCAAAGGCCACTTCATGAGATGTTAATATAGACTCCATACTCGCCGTCAAATTAAAAATGATCAACCAGGATCGCATGATTTTCGGCGATTTCTCCGTCAATTTTGAACCGATTTCCCTGAAATTTTGCAGAGGCCATTTTCTAATAAAATCCGAACAGGGGTAAAAATTTAGCAAAATAAAATTTAATATTTCAAAAGTTAGACCATTTGCCATGTAATAAAATTCTAAAATTAGTTTAATGAGGTTAAAGAGGAACGTCGTAATTTCAATTCGTATGTCAAATGGTCTAACTTTTGAAATACGCTATATAATTTTACGAAATTTTCAGGGATGTTAGGATTTGAATGGAAAATGGCCTGTGTAATATTTTAAGAAAATCGGTTCAGAATTGACGGGGGAATCGCCGAAAATCATGCGATCCTCGTTAATTTGATGGCGCATATATGTCATTTTTCACAGCAATGAATACGCCTCCCTCGTTCTGATTTCTATCTTTTCTAAAAACTTGAAATGAGTCTGGAAATATTTCAGAAGATGGTATTGATTGTTCTAAATGGGATTCACAGCCAAATTTAATGTCAGGGGCCTCTTGTTCAATCATGGATGCCAATTCGGCACCCTTGAAGTTGAGGCTTCACTGAGCCTTTTAAGTTTACGAAGTGATTAATCACAGGGATCATGATTACAATGTGAACTGTGTGTATGACTATGAGGATATATGCAAGTTGCCGATATAGGCCCCCTATATATTTCAAAATTATCCTGTGTATTTAATTATAGGCATAGGTGAAATGCAATTGGCAAGATTACATGAAACACCTACTAATGATGAAAGACGATCTAAAATGCAATTAACTACAACAGTAGGCTGATAAAACACCACATGAAACGCAATCATCGCCAACAGTAGATAAAACACCAAATAAAACGCAATTAACTTTAACAGTCGATATAACACCATCTAAAACGCAATTATTTTCAACAACTCAGCAGAGTGATGACATGTCTTGCAGGTTGATTAGGTGCGAAATACTTCAACAGTGGATATAACACCCAGCCTCTAGGATGTAGGGTATTAACAACTCAGCTGAGTGATGACATTTCTTGCAGGTTTGTGAGGTGCGATACTGGAGAGTTGTAACTGCTTCGTGTATGAATGCAGTTCATGTACCGTGTTCCGGCCGCTGGCACGGCATACCGGCGTTCTAGATATATACCGCTATACACTTGCACACCGGTATGCCGGCACACTAGTCTATTATCTAGCACACCGGTATGCCGGCGTGCGAGTCACTTCGTTAAGTATAAGGCTTCGGCTGTCAATTTGTAAAATTTTTAGTTGATGTCCCTTTTGTTTGCCTTTTCTTTCTTGGTTTTGTAGAGGTCTACTTGTATTTGGTGAATCATCACTACTTATTTTTCATAATATTATTCTAAATCAATGAGACTGATACCGCCCAAATTCATAGAATAGAATAGAATCTTATCGACCCGCTGCGAGCTAATTCCGCAGAAGTTGATCATTTTGACAGCTAGATCAGACACTTGTCAAATTATCGCCCATGCCGCAATGTGCATTTGATTTGAGATGTCAAGAAATGATTGAAAAAGTATGAACATATAAACCAATATTGTTTTAGTTGGGTATTTTAAAACATACTATCAGTCATATAGTATCATGGTTATATTACTTACGAATTTACTTGTTAACTTATACATTTTTCGTGAAATAATGAGGCTGTAAACACTCATCTTTCCATTCGACCTCTCGAGTTTTATTAACTTATCAACAGCCAATCGTGAATCGGCCAGCTAGCATTCAAAGAAATCTCGCACCCAGTAACTTGTTACTGTAAGATCGGGATTCCAGTCCATTGATCTTAGCAACGCATCCGACTTGGTTCAATCAGATCCCGATTCCCAGTACCGTAGTACTGTCAGAAAGTAATAACTCAAACAAGTATTCAAATTTAATGTAGCATGGCTGATGACAGTGCTTCTCTCGTACTTTAACTCTCGTTACTCTCTGGTCTTAATCTCGTACCAATCCCCCCCTGTCATCAGCATGGCCTCCTTTTATTCAATCTCTCATAGCATCACATTTACATAGCATAGGGGGCCTACATGGCGCGGCCTATCGGCGAAGCCCCGGGGCGAGGAGGTGGATCCCAGTGCCCTCTCCTGGCGACGGGTCGCCGGTAGGTGGTGCGATCAGCGGTGTTTACTCAGGCCTTTGATACCCCCAGCTTGTGTGCTGAATGTTTAACCTCTGTCGCTGCGGCTGCCGCCGATTGCTTGGTTCAGCAATTGGCACGTCTGGTAGCGTCATAGATCTGTGGCAGCCGCCTCGATCACAGGTCTGTTTTATTAGGGATGTCATAAATGTAACAAACAATCCAACAACTTGTCAGACTAGGGGATTACAGATCGTCCTGTCTTACGCCAATTCGTTGATTTGTCGTGCTACGGCAGTTCCCAATAAAGGTGAATAATAATAGTAATAATATAACATTCTTATATATGTGAATCATTGGATGTACATCCAGGATTCTACAAGTACATTTCTATGTTTCGCACCATCTAGGCTACTCTGGTTTCCAGAGCCACACTACAGCGGGAGGTCCCAGCAGTAGTGAATAGGGAGCGACGTAACAATTATGTGTGACACACGCCACGGCAGGGGGTCTTCGTCTCAGCATGTGGCCCCACTGTAGCGAATACGGAGCGACGTGACAAATTGAAAACATTGAAAATACACGTGACGAATACGCGTAGCGCTACCGAAACTATACCACCAAAACCTCATTCCTAAATAGTGACTCAAATGTCATATGTAGGCTCTGGTAGGCCCCAGTGGCGAATATTTGTGAATAGTTTCTATTTTTAGAAGGAGATAGGGTGATCCCCGAATTCAGACATCTTTGAATGGTCACTTCACCGGATGTAAGGTTGTTCACAGTAGGGCATATTCTATTTCCCCTCTGACGCACATCGATCTTTGACTTGACCCAGAAAATTATTCGCCTGCTTGAATAGGCCTGAATAGCACAGGCATGAAAGCCCGTGACAAAATAGATCTTTAACACCAGTTTCTACAAACTGAAAATGCCCTTTTTATCATATTGAGTTAAAAAACATAAAACAATTTTATTCTATGTTTTCCTTGGAAAAATTAAAAGAAATTAAAATGATTGAACATAGGCCTATACGTTCAAAGGAAGTTATAAATTGACAAAAACTCACATTTGAGTCAATTTGTATCCATATAGCACATCCTTAGAAAATCGCCCATAATACTAGCAGAATTTTGTGATTGCTGCAATTATGGGCTGCTGCAACTTCAGAGATAATACTGCACAAGATAAAAAATATTTGCACATTTTTTTTAAATTCAATTATCCATATACTCCCGGCAATAAAAAAGTTTATTTTGAGACAATAAAACCTTAAAATAAATTTATTACTAATCAAAATGCACAAAATGGTCTTTCACCTGCTTTTTTGTATTTTTTAAGCTCAACAGGGCAACAAAATATCATGAAAAGTAACAGTTTAACTAAATGGTGAATTAGCTTTGGATTATCACTTATTTTCAATCCTTTTTTATTCAAAGTAACCAGAAACACATAGGGGCCTACAGGAATATTATTTTTATTGATTTTTTTTTGTTTATGTCCTGGGTCATGCTTTTTCAATAACGGCAAAGTGCAGCCCATAATACCAGCAACAGAAGCCCATAATTGCAGCAGCCGACCATAACTGCAGGAAAACCTAAATATATTCAAATAATGAATGCTCCCTTGTTATTGTATATTTAGCTTAGTAATGACAATAAGACATTGCTGAAGACTTGCTTTTATCCACCCATACCAAAAAAATTATTATTAAAATTATTTTGGGTGAGCTACAAGCATAAAGGTGTTAACCCGCCCATAATACCCTCCAGTATACAGTATATGTTTAATTAATCTTAATGCTAATTAGATGAATAGGCCATACAAAGCTAAGACGTACGATAAAATGTGTTAATAATGTACATAGACAAAAGTTTGATGTTCAATTGACGTCAAATCAAGGACATACAATTGATATCAGCCATCAGACATCAAATCTATGTTGATTCAAGGGCAAATAGTTGACCATATATATAAGATTCCTTCGAAATTATTATACAGTAAGTATAATTCATACATATACATATTTATATATTGTATAGACATAGATATATATATAATAGGCAAAAGAAAGTATCTGCTCACTTTACAAGTAAGCTGATACTGCTTTTTGGATTGGCACGGCAGTAGGGCTTGTAGGATATACATACATTCACAGTGGAGAATGATTTTCGCTGATATCTCAATTCTCAATAAATTGTTATGAAATTTCACGAGCGCTATCTCTTGTCATGTGGCGACTACCGTGAAAATTGAATTGAAAAATATTGTAGGCCTCGATCTATATACCTTAAAAGCCAGTCCATTTAACATGTAGTAAATAATAAAAATGTCACCCTGTATGATTAGGCCTATACCCATTATTATAATCTCGTCTTGGAATTTCATTACAATCATGTCAAATGTTCTAACTGCTGAAATAAGCCACATTTGTGTGTGCAAAATGTCATGAAATAGCTTCAGAATTGACTGAGAAATCCGCGAAATTCATTCACCCCGGTTGCTGAATTAAATATGAATCTGACTGTTGGCCCTATACCGTATATGCCTAAATAAGTATTTTATGTAATATAGACCGTTATTTGTATATCGTCCCCTTGTAGACAAAATGTTACATGTGCCCCCAAGTTTGTCATTTAAAATAAAAAAATGAAATGAATCGGGCTTTAGGCCACCTTTCTGCACATATAGGCTAAACTGGGCCAGGAGAACCTCCTGAGGATGGTGAGATGATTAAGATGACACTGTCCTCCAGACACAGGATTCGAAATTCGAGCCCTGGCGGTCTGAGGCCGAGCACGCTACCTCTCGGTCACGGAGGCTCCCCACAATACTGACTTTCACACGTGGATGGGGGAGAAACATTTTTTGTTTCTTTCAAACCGCCGAGACCGAGAACCGAACCCTGAACTCTGGCGTGAAAGAAAGCGGTGCTAACCACTACCCCAGGGCCCCCGCCATTGTCATTTAAAAGTTGGGCCACTATGCCAATAAGTCGACATCAGGTGTATGAAGTGCATACAGCAAGTAGTATAGCAAGGGTAATGTTCTACTTATGCCCTCAGTTTATCGCGTCTCTGTTAGCTCAATTGGTAGAGGCATCATCCCGTTGGTCACATGCTAGACCAGACCAGGGTCGAAGCCCACAGGTGCCAATTAATATATATATTTTTGGGGGTAAAAATAGATTCAAAATCATCGTTCAAAATACTCTTTAATTTTATATATTTTTTTTCCAAAGGTTTATCTGTTTTTCAGGTTTTTCAATGTCTCAATATAACATTGACATCAAGGTTTTGACTTTATTTTTGTCTTTCATATTTTACATATTTTTTATCTCAAATATTGACATCAATTTAACGTCATTTCAACATCAAAGGCCCACTGGTAATAATAGTTGTATTGATTTTAAAAAAATTATCAAGCTGACATACAAGTGAAATAATACATAGTCTTTAGTGAATATACATATATCTTAATATATAATTATTATATATAACTGTATCATAAATAATAGATAAATAATTATGAAATGACAATATACCTTTTACATGTTTTGTACCCTTTTATCTTTACTGAAGTAAACAAATTTGGACAAGGCTAAAATAATATGCTAATTTTAACTTGACATTATAAATAAAAAATTAGATGACATGACAATTTTTAAATCCATGTACAAAATTACAAAAAAAAAAATCACAGCTGACATTTAAGTCCAAAAATACAGTATAATACATCATAAGTATATGATAACTGCAGTGGATATACATATATCTTAATAGGCCTATATATTAAGTGATTGTTTCTTAAATAATACATAAATAGTTATGTCCTTTAACAATGACAATACAATTTATACATGCTTTGTACCTTTTTACAAAAGTAACACTATTTGGCTAAGGCTAAAATGATATACTCATTTTGACTTGACATAGATCCGATACAGTAAAAAAAATTAAATCCATTGATAAAATTACAAACAACTGAAAATAAAGTATGTCTGATTATTTCATATTTCTTACCGGTTGAAAATAAATAACCCTCATCTTCATCCAAATTATCTCAACATTGATTCATACGATTAGAGTCTATAGGCCTACTATAATTAATTTAATTAAATATTCAATAACATTACATTATAATAAGATTCTAATGTAGTATTATAATTGTATTCACCAATAAAATATCAGACTGACATGTAAACTTGTCAAATTATATTATATTACATGTATATGTGTAATATATATATATTAGTTATTATATCATAAATAATATATATGTGTCCTTTAATAGTGACAACATAACTTAACACATGTTGTATAACCTTTCACTGAAAGCTAGGTAGAAAAATTTAGCCAAGGTAAAATAATATGTTCACATGTTTTTTAAGGGATGCTGCCACCTCTGACTTGGCCTGGTTCTGACCTATGGCACCTGTATGTCGAGACTAGTCAAATTAGCTGGGGACTCTTGCGCTATATGTAGTACAGCAGCAGACACCAAAAAAGAGCCATATTTGAGGAGTTACCTAAACCGGCGGTACAACATTTGTCCACATGTCTAGAATTGTTCCTAGGGGTCTCTAGCTACAGAATCTATAGTTGATGACATTGCAGGAAATGGGAGCAGGCTGAGAATTTGACACTTTTGTACACCTATCCGATTTTTAGTGAAAATAGTCGCTAAACTATTATTTTCGAGTCATTCTCACTCTATCACAATGTTGGGCCAGTTAAATGAAATATTGCTGGATAGTTTTTTCTATCGATTGGGTCATATATCTGTTGATAACAAATAGTAAATTGCTGAAAATGGGGGAATTTGACACTTTGTACACCTACCCCATTTTTAGATAAAATATTCGCTAGAATGTGTTTTTCACATCGCTCTCACTCTATCACAATGTTGGGCCACTTAAATGAAATATTGGTAGATTTATTATTTTCTATCCATCAGGTCATATATCTATGGATATAAAATATCAAAAAATAATATAATTTTGCGGTAGCATCCCACCTTGAGGAGCTGTTTTAAATATTGTAAATATGTTGCAAAAATACAATTTTTCAACATTTTAATTTTTTTTATTTTTTTTAAAACAGTTTATGACAACAGCTTAAACCCCCACGATCGGTGTCATTTGGTTCAGAGACACCCCTTGAGTCACATGATTAGTGCTTGATTTGCAATAATGGCATTATTTCAACTTCTTATTTAAAACATAGCAATAGGCCATGGGCTACAACGACCCTACGTGCACCCCCCCCCCCCCTCCCTAAAACTGAATACCGGTCAACTCGTACCCATGTCAACTCGTACCCGTATCAACTCGTACCCATGGCATTTCGTACCCATGCCAACTCGTACCAGCAATAGATGTCAACTCGTACCACAAGTGATGTCAACTCGTACCCCCATTAGATGTCAACTCGATGCCAAGGAGATATCTCCTTTTTTGACAGATATTTTCGAACACTCTATCCGGACCGGGAAATTACCCGATGAATGGGTCGAGGCTAATGTAGCCCCTGTTTTCAAAAAGGGAGATCGGCATACTGCTTCTAACTACAGGCCGATCTCCTTGACATGTGTTTGTGCTAAATTGCTCGAACACATTATTTATTAGAACAGCATGACCCACTTTACCAAAAACAAAATTTTTACTTCTGTGCAACACGGTTTCCGTGCAGAGCACTCTTGTGAAAGCCAATTACTACTGACCACTGAAGATCTGGTTCAAAATTACGAGGAGAAAATTCAAACTGATTTAATTTTTTTTAGATTTTAGTAAGGCTTTCGATGTAGTTCCCCACCAAAGTTTACTACACAAACTTGATCATTACGGAATTAGGGGACCTACACTACTTTGGATTCAAAATTTTCTCACCACTCGGACACAAAAAGTAGTAGTAGATGGTAGCTTTTCTGACACTGCTCATGTAGGTTCAAGGTCTCTACTGTAAGACTAGAGACCTTTATTATTTTCAAAGATCCCAACTAAGTACTACTCTAGATAATACGATGTTTTTATATATGTTTTAGTCAAGGTCGCTACTGTAAGATTAAGACCTTTATCATTTTCACAGATCCTAACTTAGTATTACTCCAGATAATACGCTGTTATTATACATATATTAGTCAAGGTCTGTACTGTGAGACTAGAAACCTTTATTATTTTCACAGATCCTAATAAACTAAGTATTACTCCAGATAATACGATGTTAATATATTAGTCCAGGTCTCTACTGTATGATTAGAGAACATTATTATTTTCACAGCCCCTAACTGAGTATTACTCCAGATAATATGCTGTTATTATTAGCTCAGGTCTCTACTGTAAGATTAGAGACCTCTATTATTTTCAAAGACCACAACTAAGTATTACTCTAGATAATACGATTTTATTATACATGTATTAGTCAAGGTCTCTACTGTAAGACTGGAGACCTATATTATTTTCAAAGATCCCAACTAAGTATTACTCTAGATAATACGATGTTTTTATACATGTATTAGTCAAGGTCTCTACTGTATGACTGGAAACCTTTCTTATTTCCGCAGATTCTAACCTAACTAAGTATTACTCCAGACAACGCGTTGTTTTTAGTCCAGGTCTCTACTGTAAGACTAGATACCTTTGTTATTTTCACAGATTCTAACTAAGTATTACTCCAGATAACACGATGTTATTAGTCTAGGTCTCTAATGTTAGACTAGAGACCTTTATTATTTTCACAGATCTATACTATTAAGTATCCTATTAAGTATTACTCTAGCTAATAGTATGGTAATATATTAGTCCAGGTCTCTACCGTATCATTAGAGACCATTATTATTCTCACAGATCCTGACTAAGTATTACTCCAGATAATACGCGGGTTAAAATATTAGCTCAGGTCTCTACTTTTATTTTCACAGACCCTAACTAAGCATTTCTCTGGATAATACGATGCTATTATACATGTATTAGTCGAGGTCTCTACTGCTAGACTAGAGACCTTTATTATTTTCAAATGTTCCGACTAAGTACTACTCCAGATAATACGATGTTTTATACATGTATATATTAGTCAAGGTATCTACTACAAGACTAGAAACCTTTATTATTTTCAAAGATCCCAACTAAGTATGACTCCAGATAATACGATGTTTTTATACATGTATTAGTCAAGGTCTCTATTGTAAGACTAGATACCTTTATTATTTTGGCAGATTCTACCTTAGTTTTACTCCAGATAATACGATGTTATTATACATCCATTAGTCAAAGTCTCTACTGTAAGTCTAGAGACTTTTTTCACAGATTCTAACTTAGTATTACTCCAGATAATAAGATGTCATTATACATTAATCACGGTTTCTACTGTAAGACTAAAGACCTTTTTTATTTTCACGGATCCTAACTACGTATTACTCCAGATAATATACTGTTATTATACATGTATTAGTCGAGGTATCTAGCCTACTGTACGACTAGAGACCTTTCTTATTTTCACGAATTCTAACTGAGTATTACTCTAGATAACACGTTGTTATTATTCCAGGTCTCTATATATTGTGAGACTAGAGACCTTTATTATTTTCACAGATCCTATAAAACTAAGTATTACTTCAGATAATACGATGGTAATATATTAGTCCAGGTCTCTATTGTAAGATTAGGGACCTTTATTATTTTCACAGATTCTAACTAAGTACTAGTTAATACGCTGTTATTATATCAGCTCAGGTAGAGATTAGAGACCTTCAATATTTTCACAGATCCCAACTAAGTTTTACACCAGATAGCACTGTTATTAGTCCAGTTATATATTAGTCCAGGTCTCCACTGTAAAACTATAGATACGTTTATTATTTTCACATCATCTAACTAAGATCATCATGACCCACTTTACTAAAAACAAAATTTTTACTTCTGTGCAACACGGTTTCCGTGCAGAGCACTCTTGTGAAAGCCAATTACTACTGACCACTGAAGATCTGGTTCAAAATTACGAGGACAAAATTCAAACTGATTTTTTTTTTTTCGATTTTAGTAAGGCTTTCGATGTAGCTCCCCACCAAAGTTTACTACACAAACTTGATCATTACGGAATTAGGGGACCTACACTACTTTGGATTCAAAATTTTCTCACCACTCGGACACAAAAAGTAGTAGTAGATGGTAGCTTTTCTGACACTGCTCATGTAGGTTCAAGGTCTCTACTGTAAGACTAGAGACCTTTATTATTTTCAAAGATCCCAACTAAGTACTACTCTAGATAATACGATGTTTTTATATATGTTTTAGTCAAGGTCGCTACTGTAAGATTAAGACCTTTATCATTTTCACAGATCCTAACTTAGTATTACTCCAGATAATACGCTGTTATTATACATATATTAGTCAAGGTCTGTACTGTGAGACTAGAAACCTTTATTATTTTCACAGATCCTAATAAACTAAGTATTACTCCAGATAATACGATGTTAATATATTAGTCCAGGTCTCTACTGTATGATTAGAGAACATTATTATTTTCACAGCCCCTAACTGAGTATTACTCCAGATAATATGCTGTTATTATTAGCTCAGGTCTCTACTGTAAGATTAGAGACCTCTATTATTTTCAAAGACCACAACTAAGTATTACTCTAGATAATACGATTTTATTATACATGTATTAGTCAAGGTCTCTACTGTAAGACTAGAGACCTATATTATTTTCAAAGATCCCAACTAAGTATTACTCTAGATAATACGATGTTTTTATACATGTATTAGTCAAGGTCTCTACTGTATGACTGGAAACCTTTCTTATTTCCGCAGATTCTAACCTAACTAAGTATTACTCCAGACAACGCGTTGTTTTTAGTCCAGGTCTCTACTGTAAGACTAGATACCTTTGTTATTTTCACAGATTCTAACTAAGTATTACTCCAGATAACACGATGTTATTAGTCTAGGTCTCTAATGTTAGACTAGAGACCTTTATTATTTTCACAGATACTATTAAGTATCCTATTAAGTATTACTCCAGCTAATAGGATGGTAATATATTAGTCCAGGTCTCTACCGTATCATTAGAGACCATTATTATTCTCACAGATCCTGACTACGTATTACTCCAGATAATACGCGGGTTAAAATATAAGCTCAGGTCTCTACTTTTATTTCACAGACCCTAACTAAGCATTTCTCTGGTTAATACGATGCTATTATACATGTATTAGTCGAGGTCTCTACTGCTAGACTAGAGACCTTTATTATTTTCAAATGTTCCGACTAAGTACTACTCCAGATAATACGATGTTTTATACATGTATATATTAGTCAAGGTATCTACTACAAGACTAGAAACCTTTATTATTTTCAAAGATCCCAACTAAGTATGACTCCAGATAATACGATGTTTTTATACATGTATTAGTCAAGGTCTCTATTGTAAGACTAGATACCTTTATTATTTTGGCAGATTCTACCTTAGTTTTACTCCAGATAATACGATGTTATTATACATCCATTATAGTCAAAGTCTCTACTGTAAGTCTAGAGACTTTTTTTTCACAGATTCTAACTTAGTATTACTCCAGATAATAAGATGTCATTATACATTAATCAAGGTTTCTACTGTAAGACTAAAGACCTTTTTTATTTTCACGGATCCTAACTACGTATTACTCCAGATAATATACTGTTATTATACATGTATTAGTCGAGGTATCTAGCCTACTGTACGACTAGATACCTTTCTTATTTTCACAAATTGTAACTGAGTATTACTCTAGATAACACGTTGTTATTATTCCAGGTCTCTATTGTGAGACTAGAGACCTTTATTATTTTTAAACTAAGTATTACCTCAGATAATACGATGTTAATTTATTAGTCCAGGTCTCTATTGTAAGATTAGGGACCTTTATTATTTTCACAGATTCTAACTAAGTAATAGTTAATACGCTGTTATTATATTAGCTCAGGTAGAGATTAGAGACCTTTAATATTTTCACAGAACCCAACTAAGTATTACACCAGATAGCACTGTTATTAGTCCAGTTATATAATAGTCCAGGTCTCCACTGTAAAACTATAGATACGTTTATTATTTTCATATCATCTAACTAAGTATTACTAAATATAGTGCGCATTCAAGCTCTTTAATATTTTGTTCATTAGGCCTATATAATTCTTTGGTTTCTACACTTTCCAGAGGGTTTTTTGCTATGTATATGCAATAGCTATTTTATTTCTGTTTTAGGTGCGGGAAACGTAAACATATCACGACAATGCTGTTTAATTGTATTTTATTAGTTATGATAAATATTGTAATTAACGTTACCCTGTGCTTGTTTTAGCTAGGCTTATATAATGTTGTTTGGTTTTAAGTTTACAGTAAATATTATATGTTTAAATTCATGTAATGTATTTTGTATATTGAATGTTTTGTGGGCACCAAGAAAGATTTGTCAAACGCTTATTGGGTTTACTTTCATTAAATAAAGATATTATTATAAAGAACATCTTGTGGCAAAGTGGTAGGTACTTTTACCTCGCTCCTGCAGGCCATCAGTGAAGGGACTACCTAAAACGCGGAACAAGACGGAACATCCTAAAGGACGGAACATAATCAAGACCCCACCACCCCACCACACGGCCATATAAATAGTGCTGCAGCAGACCCGCCAAAAAGACGTTATTTAATGAGCAACCTTCCATGAAAAAGCAACATTAGTTATCATATACCGTTGGAAAACTTAAAATCTCAAGATTACGGCTAGGGGGGATAACAAGAACGAAATTTTGGACAAATCTGGCAAATTAACCCTTTGTGAACCAACATCACATATTTAGCTCGTATTTATTTTATGTTATGGTCACCGATATATATTTGAAATAATATACAGCAAACCATCCAACAGCACCAAACACATATATTTAACCGATCATTACTTAAAAAAATTAAAAAAAATATCAATTTATCATTTCAAGCATCCTTTCAATGCTAGAAAACACGCAAAAATAAATTATTGTCCTCAAATTGTGAAAATGTTTTCTTCATAGAGATATCAATGAATAATATGCAGTAAATAATTATTAACTATCATAAAGTAATGTTTCTACATCTCCTTGACAACATTTGTTTGTGAATATACGTTCATAGACAGACAATTTGATACCCAAAGTAGGCCTATTGAAAATCAGTATGTAGTGTTGAAAATAGGAATGCTCAAATACTCATAGATTTATTTAAATATGATGCGAAATACATTACTAAATTTTCCCTTCTATTTTCACTATTTCATGTGTGTCGGAAAATAATAAAATTATAAAGTAACTGAGGGATTCTATAATTTTAAGCACCAGCACTGTCCGCACCTTGTAATATTTATTATTGAATATTTTGATTTAATTTGATTAGATAAATGCAATGAATGACCTTTATTTTACAATATATCGTGAAAAAAAGTATAATAAATGTGTTTTTGTTTAGAAATAATGTAAGGTTTGTGCAAGTCTTTGGGTGAGTATTTTAACTAAACGTCTCTCCGTAACGCGATTTTTTACACATAAATACTGCAATTAAACTTTTAAGCACCCTACAACCTCCAAGCCTACTACAACCTCATTTGAAAAAAACAAAAATAATCATAGTATAGCATAATACATAGATGCTATGCACGATTTAGTAAAAAAACCGTCTCTCCATAACGCGTATTTTCTGTCTCTCCATAACAAAAATAAAAACGTTATGGAGAGAAAAAGTAGTCACAAATTACCCTTTTACTCATTTAAAAATAGCTATAAACCTTTATGAATTTGGTATTCTAACCAACAAGTGACACTTGTTGAAATAGTAACTTTTCTTTTTGTCTTTCAAATTGTGTTAGCATCGATATTTAGTATTTGTTTATTGTCACTCCATAACAGAAATAATTGTCGTTATGGAGAGACAATGGTCGTTATTATTACTCTCCATAACGACAATAATCGTAACGGAGAGAAATTCTTATTTCATTATTTAAGGGTTATTGTCATAAAGTGATTATTTCTAAATTAAGTGATCAACATTATAATAACCATGTTCAACTACTTGTTAAATATTGTATACTTTTGTAGAAGGGTCACTGAGAAATTTAAGTTTGAAGATTACTCCGTAACATAAATTGGTCTCTCCATAACGGTAAATTAGTCTCTCCATAACGGTAAGAAAAATTTAAATTGATAAAAATAATCATTTAAAAGTGAAATTAAACTCTGCTGACAACGCTATGTCAATAAACAAAGCTAAATTGACATGTGTTTAAATTTTTGACAATATCCAGACAATCTCATATATCAAGGAAAATATCATCACTGGTGCCTAAAATTATAGAATCCCTCAACTATGCACACCCTTTGCGCACTAAAAACTCTAATATTTTATTAAGAACAAACATATTTCAAATTTAGATATAGTGCTTCAGCAGACCCACCAAAAAAGGCGTTATTCAGAGGGCAACCTTCCGTGAAAAAAACAACATTCGTTATCATATACCGTTGGCAAGCTTGAAATCTCAAGATTATGGTTAGCGGAGATAACGAGAAAGAAATTTTGGACGAATTTGGCAAATTAACCCTTTGTAAACCAACATCGCATATATTTCGTTAAGATTTATTTTCTGCTATGGTCATTGATATATACCTGAAATAATATGCGGCAAACAGTCACTCAGTACCTAACACATATACTTAACCTACCATGACTAAAATATATATATATACATGATTTGATTATTTCAAGCACCCTTTTACTGCCAGAAAACACGCAGAAAATGTGATGTCCTTAAAATTGTAAAAATGTTGTCTTCATAAATATATCAATCAATAGTATGCAGTAAATAATTATTAATTACCATAAAGCAATGTTTCTACATCCCTTTGACAACAATTGGTTGTGAACATATGTTCATAGACAGAAATTTTGATAACCAAAGTGGGCCTATTGAAAAACAGTCTGTGGTGTCTGAAAGCAGAAATGCTTTAAGCCCTCTGAATATGTTGCGAAATACATTACTAGAAAAAAAAAATATATATATATATTTTTTCAATGTTGCATGTGTGTTGGAAAATGATACAATTATACAATAAATTGACACACCCTTTGCGCACAGGAAATTTTTGTATTTTATTGAGAACAAATAAACTTCGAATTTAGATATATAGTTGAAAGAATTATGCATAACTAAAACTGACCTATGTCTGCTTAAATTTATCGATAGTCTAAGTTAGCAATGCTGGTATTAATTAATTAATTAATTAACCCTTTTAGTTATGATCATAATGGTAAGTACCGTACTAAAAATAAAATATAATAAAATGTCGAGCCACATAGTTGCTTAAACATCGTCGTTTTTACGTCAGACAATGAATCTCTGATGGTCAGAGGCGCAGCAGACGGAATATATGTAAAATATAAATTAATTAACCCTTGTGTTGCTGGACCGTATATAATTAACTTATGTGCTACTAGGACCGTATATAATTAACCCTTACGTTGCTGGTACTGTATATAATTACCTAATGTGCTGTCGTGACTGTATATAATTAACCCTATCTAGCGTAGGAAGAACACGGACAGTTCCCTGTACAGTATGCAATATTCCACCACTCTAATCTCTATATAGTGTATGAGGAACACGGAAAGTTCTCTTAATGTGATCTTCCACCACTCTAATCTCTATATAGTGTAGGCTATATAGGAGGAAAATGGAAAGTTCCTTACCTCCATGCCATCTTTAACCCACTCTAATCCCTATCTAATGTAGGAAGAACACGGAAAGTTCCTTTATGCCATATTCCACCACTGTGATCTCTATCTAATGTACGAGGAACACGGACAGTTCCTTCTATACCATCTTTCACCACTCTAGTATGTAGTTGTAGTAGTAGTAGTAGTAGTAGTAGTAGTAGTAGTAGTAGTAGTAGTAGTAGTAGTAGTAGTAGTAGTAGTAGTAGTAGTAGTAGTAGTAGTTTTTTAAGGCCTTGGGTCCATATTACAAAACAATTTCAAATGGTATATACATACATACATGCATAAGAGATTCAAATAAATACAGTACACATTTGTGTAGGACATATCAATACATATTAGTTCAGTTATTTCTTCTGAGTTTCTCTGCATGATATACAAATGAAGCTATTTTTCTTTATGTTATGCTTCTCAGTTTCTGTTAGTATTTCTATAAAACTGCTGTAAGATGTATAATTCGATCTCAATTCTGTATAAGCAGGACATAACCTTAAGAAATGATAATCATCTTCTAAAACAATAATATATAATTCTTTACAGAAAATTCACCATTATTGCCATTAACAAGTTATTATGTCGTCCTGCTTCAATGTGTAGCATATGACTGGAACATCTTAACCTGGATAATGCCTGTCTATGTGACATAATAATTTTAAAATTCAAATACCTTTCTGGTTCAAATTCTCTATTAAATGTTTAATAAGTTGCTAATTTACTTATATTTCCAAGGTCGGCAAACTACGTATTCTTAAAATGTTCCAGTAGCTTTGTTTTAAATATTTCTATAAATATATCTACGTCACCAACACCTTGGCTAATTCACACAAAACTAAAACCATATCTTTCCAAAAGACATCTAATATGAGACGTTCAGGTTATTCTACACCTCTCATTCAGAACATTCAACCTTGAATAATAGACTTCGGGATGTCTGTGATCAGGTATACATATAATTTTAAGCCTATATTTAATACAAATAATAAAATGCTACAGGGTATTTTCCTATTTCTCCCACTAGTGCTTGCTCAGGTGTGCATGTAATATCTTATCTAGTGTAGGAGGGACACGGAAATTATCCTTTATGTTATCTTACACCACTCTAATCTCTACCTATTATATATATAGGAGGAACACGGAGAGTTTCCTTTGTGCTATATTCCACCACTCTAACCTCTATCTATCGTAGGCGGAACATGGAAAATGCTATTTATGCCATCTTCGACCACTCTAATATCTATCTAATGTAGAAGTAACATGAAAAGTTCCCTTTATACCATTTTCCATCACTAATTTCTATCTAACACGCATGGCTTCATCTATGCCATTTTGCACCACTGTAACCGAAAGTGATGGAAACGAGTGATTGTGAATACAGAATATAGTATTATGGTAGTTTTATTAAATTTCGGGGATAATCGTATGATCATGTATGATTAATTTGCGTTTTAAACAGTGGCGTTTTAAACAGTGTCCAATGGACCCCTTGATGTCTATAACCTAATATTGAATGTAAACTTGACGAGAAGATATGGCAAATAACAGCATTTCTGCCCTTAGCGCCCAAATAAGGCGGTTAAATTATTAGGCCTAAGCTCTTAAAAAAAACGTAGTTGAAAAAATGTTAACCCATATTTCATACCCTAAGATGTCTTTTTATAATTTGCAGATACGGTCCAGTTTACGTGTATTAGCCTCCTGACTATTAGTAGGCATAAGTTGTATTTTTAACAATTTATTTTAATGTGTTTCCGACGGAGTACACATTTTGTTAAAAGAGTTTAGATGACGCAGAAATCATTTTAAGGTGGATATACTTTTTAGGCAAATAGCAAATTTCAGATCTTTATATATGCGATATAGAATTTAAAGTGTCTAAAAAAGTAGACATAATACAGATAGAACGACATGTTTGTTGTCGTTTTAAATACAAATGGTTTTTTACATTAATTTTGATGTATCTTAGCTTATTCATCCTATTTTATGTACCTTGTCTGATGAAAATATCAATAACATCATAGCAAATTAAATACCAGCTCTAAATGCTGAAAAAAGTATTATGTACGTTTTCAAATAAATCAAAATAAGTTTATGTTGGAATTTTGTGCACAAAGGGTTAATTAATATTTTTTCATATACTTCATATGTTAGATACATAATTTCAATGTGCATATTGTAAAGCTAATTGGGATTTTGTATTACTATTTTGGGAATTAAATATTCTGTAGATTACGAAATTGTTAAAATATAAACATTTATATTTTTGTTCTTTTGCAGGCAAAGGGTGGCTATATTTAAACTGGTATTTCTAAAGACCAGATTCTCATAAAAATGATGCTATCCAGTAGATAACATAATGGATGAGGCGTAAAACTATTCCTATTTTGTCTAATAAATCAGAATCTAATTGAAGAGGCAAATAATGGGCCTAGTATGCTCTGCTGTGGTACACAAAGGGTCATTCTTTTTACTTTATTATTTCTATAGTGAGATTATCTGAAGACATCTACAATAACACTAATGAGGATTCTTACAACATATTTTAACACATGGTTACAATGTAAATACATTTAGAGCACTTTAACATGTTTAAACTTCCATCATGTTGGTGCTTTTGAAGAGAAAGGGTCTTTAAATTTAATTTATAATTTTTTCATTAGCTTCTCATCATATGGGATATTATCCCAACGAGTTAAAAATCAAATAAGGATTCTGCTAATGAATATTCTGTTTGTTTTGTAAAGTATGATATCCAAATATATAGGTCACATAATATAATATACCATGGGTCAAATTGCCAAATTTTTCCAGAATTTCGCGCTTGTCATCCCCCCTAGCCATATTCCTAAGATTTCAAGCTTTCCAACGGTATATGATAAGTGATGCTGTTTTTTCATGGAAGGTTGACTCAAATTTTGGTCACTTTGCTGCTACACTAAAATGTTCCGAAACCATATCAGCTGTCTAGAGGTCGAGTGCGCCACCTCCGCGCTGGGTCGTGCTTCGGTGTTGCCGGCCGCGTGCGTGTTTTTTTCCGGCTGACCCACAAATACTTTTTTTGTGGGTTTGGTCGGCGGACGACGTACGGGCTGTTGTGATGTATCCGATATATGTCTGGCGTCGGGGTGGCGCGCTTGGTCCATGCAACTATGGTATGTCCATCTGTTTTTGATTTTGTATTTTTGTCTTGTTGATTTTTGGTAACTAATTATGGTGGCTTGCATGATAGCGATCAAAATCTTGATCCTCATGCAAGTCTCCATGCCGATTACATAATTAATAATTTTTATATCATTATCAGACTACATTTGTAAAGAGGTGAATAAATTATTCTGAGTGCTGAGTTAACCCCTCCCTCAACGGGCAGGGTTGCCGAGTGCCGCCACAGCCCTCCACCAATCCACAGCAACACCAACCCACATTCGTATAAATTAAAAACCGAGAGAGATATTGACTTATTGACTGAGGAAGGTGATTAGTGAGCAGGGGTTTCCCAGTGTTTTGTTTGAACGACGGAGAGCATTCACGTCGCGTAATTCTACCCTTTCAATGCTATAGCCAGAGATTGACGTTTATTTGAAACGCTATCATTTCCTCTTTTATGTCATGTAGGCCTAAAGAGTGGACGCCAACCCATTAATGACATTTCGCATGCATATTGTTTGGTTTGTCCATAAATTCTACGTTATTTCGGCCGAATGATGTTTATTTTTTCTTTCAGCTGACCGAAAACCTTTTTTGGCCGATCAATAAAAATAGCGTTGGCTACAAAGGGTTAATTGGGGAGTGGGCTGGGTACTAGTATCATAACATATCCAGAGCGACAACGACAGCAATCAGGACACGTTGACATAATGTGTTATTTTGTTAAATTACTGTCTACAACGGTTTGCCAACAATAAAACACCATTGGGACAACGTGTTTTATTCATGCACATTTGTCCCGACCTATAAACATGGTAAAACATAACGGAATAAAATACCGTAAGTATAACTAGCAAAAATCAATATAATTATTATTGAGCATGTTTTAACACAGGGTTTAACGTAATCATTGTCTTGAATTTGGCAATAATATTATGCATACTGCTAATAAGTTAGCAAAACAGTTTATTTAAATGTTACATTTATATTACCATGCTCTAGTTTAGAAAGGGTTAGACAAATTTCCCAGACTGTTGACGCTCACCCAAAAAACACGAGTCTTTTCCCCAATGCTGGGATAATATTGGCCAGAGTTGTAGACGGTGGGCCAACATTAACCCATAATTGTCATTTGTAAAAGGTGAGAGTCTTGTTAATTGACCCTGTCAGTCCTGGCAGCTTTAAAGCGATACCTTTATAGACGTGCAGCTGGTTCTCATTTAGACCCATATTTAAGGAGTTTAAGGCTCAGAATGTAATAGGGGCAAATTATAGTTCATCTTATTGGACATTTTCTCCTCTTTGCAGTGGTGGTTGATGTGGAGCTGTATTATTGGGAGAAATTGATAAAAATTGAGCTGAAAGTCATGTACCCGCTAATTTAATGATTCTGTGCTTTTTAATCTGATCAGCCCGAAGTGAATTTGCTAGAATGTAAACGTTCCGCATGTAATATTGACACATCATCAACTTTGTTTCTTTCCAATGGTGTCTCATGTGATCTTCTATTCATAGCAGAAATTAGTTTAAATTGATATTAGAAATTTGTACCATAAAATTATGTAACCGCTTCCTATATTTTTTTAAAAATAACCACAATTAAAATAATTTGTAGAAAATGGTATGGTTTACAATGTAATAATTACATTTTAAACTCTCTATGGTACAGTCACATTGTAGTGGCACCTCGGGAAAGTTAAATTCTGTTCAGAATATATTAGTGTAAAACATGTGTATACGATCCCTATTTTTTGCGATATTCAGCTTCTGAATCTCAAATAGTGGTAGTGGGATATATCACTTGAGGTACACTTGATTTGAATGTATATATACAAAAAATTAATACTGCAAAACACGACCATTAAGTGTTAAAATAAATACAGAAAAAGTTTTTTAATAGAGCACATTGTACTTAAAGTGTATGCAACATATCCCCGAAACACAATCTCCCGTAACCACATTAAAAAGATTTATAACACAATTGTAAACCTCCACGCCCCAGCATTATTATTACGGTAAATATTGGGACTATGTAAATATTATGACTATGTGACCGATTAATCAAATAGAAGAGAAAATGCCAGTCACATCTCTATTAATGCTTTTTCGAAACTAGTCGATGAGATTGAGCGATATGTTATATTACAGGGGAAGGCATATATACCGTAACTAAGCTACTTACCATGCTTAAAACATTTGATCCGTTGATACCTGATAATTACAAACCATCCAATCTGCAGAGACGTCTTGAGAAACAGTTTGGTAAACGTATAACGATTCTATCCCAACACGGACAGGTAACATCAAGCTTTCTGTTCAATAGTTCGATCACTCTTGCTGATGCTTTATAAAAAGGTAACAGTGGAAAACAAAGCAAACACGAAGAAACAAGTTTACAACTTCCACTGCAAGATAATGGTCTGACGAGATGATACTCCATAGAGCTATTGGAATACTCAGACATCATATGGAAACCATGACTGCAAACCTCCATTGGTTTTGAAGGCTGCGATACGGCTGATTGATAAAAAATCATACAGAAATGGAGTTGACACACCTTCAGATGAAGTTAGAAGTAAAGCCTGTTCATTGGCACATAACTTAGTTTACAATTGTACCAACATTATTACACCAATTCATTTGGCAATCACAAACCTGGTACATCATAACCATGATTGACACTGTTCATAGTTATGGAAGTTGTGTGAGCTATAATGAGTTAAGGCATTTTTTAACCAGTGCGGCTGAGAATGAACTATGTCATGTGCAGAATAATGTATATATATTCCCAGTTCGATGGATATCACCACTGTAGATTGCAGTCTTGTACAAGAAGGTGATGATAATGTCGACATAAACCGTCAAACAATTGATGGAAATAATATATTACATGCAATGGCGCGGGTATTGTTTCAAGAGCAGGCAACAGATCAAGCCCTAACTCAGGAGATAATTCCTCGTGTGCCAGAAAAATGTATGTCATGTCAAATGAAATTGAATCTCTAATACAAATATTACCATTTGCAAAACCAACAGTGCTTGGTGATGCACCAAAGACAGTCGATGCTTTAGAAAAGATACATACACTGGAGACATCTCGCTCCAGATATGTCAACAGTGTATACAGTCATGAAAAAATGCACAGAAATGTCATATGCACTTGGTAAGTCATTTTCAGTGCAAAGAATGGACCAACAGCTGTATTGTATAGCAAAGCAAGTTATGTGGCATTTACCAGATGAATTCAACAACCACACTCTGCGACTTGGTGGCTTTCACACACAGTCTGGGCGGGGGCCCTAGGGTAGTGATTAGCACCGCTGCCTTTCACGCCAGAGTTCGGGGTTCGGTTCCCGGTCTCGGAGGTTTGAAAGAAACAAAAAATGTTTCTTCCCCATCCACGTGTGGAAGTTAGTATTGTGGGGAGCCTCCGTGACCGAGAGGTAGCGTGTGTCTGGAGGACAGTGTCATCTCAATCATCTCACCATCCTCAGGAGGTTCTCCTGGCCCAGTTTAGCCTATATGTGCACAAAGGTGGCCTAAAGCCCGATTCATTTCATTTCACACACAGTCTTGCTTTATTTCATAAATTGGTCAGCTCTGGGGTGATGATGGTTTAAGTGATATTCTCATTGAGTCTGGTGTGCATGCATCTGTCACAGTCGATTCAATTTGTCTGGAATGTTGTACGAAGCACTAATGAGGTGTTACATAGGGTCTATTTTCAAGTCGTATGAGAAAGACGACCACATAGATGGCTTTTCGCCACAGCTTTTGGCAGCATTTGATTGATTTGCAGTCTGATATTTGTGATGGGAATGACATACAGAACGCCGCACCTCAACTAAACGAAACAATAGATGTCAGTGCATTTAAAGTACTAATTGAAAAGTTCGATGAACAAAGCTCTGACGTTTCACCAACGTTTAGGTATTGGCAAATGTTTCTCGAAGCTATTGAGCTAGTGCATTTTAGATTTGCAGGCTGGACGACTGGAAAAATGGGAATAAGCAAGTTTTCAGCCCGATTTGCTTGCAACTAACAAACAGAACTACTAACGTTGACTTCCAGTATATATATTGGACATGTTTAATCTCCCACCGGCACAGTTCAAAACTAGACAATTTGTTATACAACATATACAACACCAAACTTTCAATAAAAGCCAGTAAACGTGATCGAAGAGCTGGACATGATGCCAACAAAAAATATATGTGTGTTCATGGCGGGCGTCCAGTTTCAACATGGAAACAATTCCTGGAAGTTTCCGAAAACAAGCAATGTCTGATACAGTTCCTTTGTCGTTACTCTTCAAATGTTCACCAGGATTCCGTTCATAAACAGCTAAATCACTATATCTTGTTAGGGGCGGTGATGGAGAAGAAGTTACCCATATCACATCAGAGGGCACATCAAAAACAAGTCATATATCACACGAACAAGCTGATACTAAGATGATATTCAACGCCATAGATGCAAACATAATGTTTGAGAAGAGCCATGAAAAAGAACAAAGAATTATTCGATCGGCCGATACAGATGTGCTAATCTTAATTTGGCACTTTTTTATTACCAGCACTTGTATAGGGCCTTATACCTCACAGATTTGGATTCAGACAGAAATCGTTACAGCAACGCAAAATAAACGACGTTACATACCTGTGCATGACATTTCTCAGCTCATGTGGGGTACTCTGTAACATACTCCCTGAAGCACATGTCTTAACGGGATGTGACACAACTTCAGCTATACATGAAAATCATCACCAATTCCCTAGAGAACGTTAGTGAATTTGTTACACTGTCAGGCACTGATCTGCTGATGGTGATGCAGCATTACAGCAGGCTAGGCAGCTAGTTTCTACCTTGTATGATCAGCAAGGTAAGGAATACAATTACCATCATGACTTAAACATGTTTAGGACTCGCATTGCCAAGCAAAAAGACATAGCTCTGTCTAAGATAGCCTACCTCCCCGTGAAGCCAGTTTTCTTCAACATGTAAAACTTGTAGCATGGCAAGACCGGGTATGGAAAGCAGCACATGTTGGGTTTCCTGATTTGGCTACACCTCTTGATTTTGGCTGAATACAAGAGCAAGGTATATGTTATCCTTAGTATACTATGAAGAGTGTAGTGCATCTGAGCTAATTGGCAGTTTGAGATGTGAATGTGATCATAGGTAGAAGTGTTCTACTGGATGTCCAGGGGAATGCCATGCATTGAACTTTGCTCTTGTGCTGCCACAAACATAGGTATAATAGTGTTTTAACAACTGTCCAAGAAAATATTGAAGAGACTGACGAGTAAAGTGTTCAAAGTTACATTGTAATGAGACAACTATGCTCATACTTTGCGTTGGTTTAGTCACTTTAACATTTTTAGTGGTAAAACTTGTCCTTAGTAGTCGATTGTTATACACACTGAGTCTGGTCTAAAGCAAATAGTAATTTTAATGATGTTGTGTCATGTGATGCTACTTATTAAAGATTTAACTGATTTGGATGGTATTCTACTTTAAATATATAGATATTTTTTTTGTTATATGGTTATGAGCCAAATGTTGTTTATTTGAAATGGCGAGGGGCTATTTGTGGATTTGGGTGTATTAGTGCAGAGTAAAATAGGCCTAATATGGACATTGAATTAACTATTGTTATGTGTTATTACATTGGTAGAAATTTGATGCCAATTGTGTAGAATGATAATGATAGTAACATATTTTTGGTGCTGATTTGTGTTTATAAAGAAATGATCGGCATGGATGTAATTTGTTCTGCACAACAGATTTAGGCGTTGCATAAACATGTAAATTAATCTAAAGATGATTTATCCCTGTCATTAATGGCTCTATGTAGCCCTTTCTGTTATGCTCTGTGTTTTAGTGTAATAAATGGAGAATTTTTTTTTTTGTAATTTGCCCTGCTTATAAACATTTGCGTGTTATGTAGTTATAAATATAAAAATAGTCTTTAAAAAAATACTTTTCATCGTAATTGATGTTGGGTTTACTCATCTATAGGCCCTATTAATGTAACGACTGAAACATTATTTGTTATTATAGTAGGTAATGTACTAATTTTTTTTATTTGTGTTTGTTCGTGCTTTATCATAAGATGTATTGATCAATAAATCGAACTAAAAATAGTATCGATGAACGTTGCAACACACATATAGGCTATATTGAACGCAAATTGTTTGAGTGATAATTATTGGGAATTTTAAATTTGTTCCTACAATATTCATGGATTCACCAAGGAAATACAAGCCACAGACTCTTTCAAATACTATTTATGGTGTATTTTGCGTAGATGTTTTATAATCCTACTTAATTTACCTCTACAATCTTTAAACCCGATTTTGCACGATTGTTTTATTAGAATATAACCCCATATGAGACACTTTTGGGATGGGGATGGTGCCTTATGTGAAACTAGCTACGATGAAGATGTATCAAGTTCAAAATATTTACATTGTAGACATTATTTTGGGAGGAAGTGGACGTTTACAACATGCAGAAAGTAACAGCTAATTTTGCGGGTACATGTCTTTGAGCTCAATTTGGACCAATTTCTCCCAATAATACAGCTCCACATCAGCCACCAATGAAAAGAGGAGAAAATTTCCAATAAGATGAACTATAATTTGCCCCTATTACATTCTGAGCCTTAAAGTCGATTTTTATAGCCACCAGCTGCACGTCTATGGTGGATGGTGTGACGAGAGGACGAACGGGGAAGGCCTAGGCCGGCAAGGGTGGGCCTGGGCTACCAGGCATGTAGCCTAGGCCTACGTAGGCCTAGCTATGTCGGTCACGGTCCGACGGGATCGTTCTACATGCAGTGTGACATTCCAGGATAAGAAGGTAGATGACGCTGATGGTTCTGACTCCGAGACTGAGTCAAGAAGATATATTTCTAGGATCGCCCCCGCTAGTGGGCGGATTATAAATGCTAACGTTAGTCCTACCTGGACGTGGTGAAATTTGAATTTTGGCACACAAATAGTTAAGATATCGCTGTACAGGAATTTTGATGGAAGCAAGTTGGTACGTCCAAATTTTGGCCGCCATCTTGGTTTTCAAAATGGCCGCCACTTGGGACCTAGATTCAGCAATATTTCATAAAGGAAGACAATTAGAGAGCTCGTAACAAGCTGACTTTTTTATGAAAGAACCCTAGAGGTATCTAAATTACCATAGTAAACGTTCTAGGAAATCCTCCTCAAGCACTCTGACATATTCAAGATGGCGGCCAAGATGGCCGCCAGCGTATAGTCATATTTGATAAATACCGTAAAATGATCGATTTTAGCTCGATTTTCTTTTGTAATACACCATTTCAAATAGTTTTGTGGCCAGTAAAGCTATATAGACTATCCCCAGCAATTTCGAAAACATATTTAACCCTTTTATCCCAAGAGGCTTTTTAGCGAACGCCCCTGCGATCTTTATTGGGAAAACATTTTTATTTATAATCAATTAATTAAGTATTAATGGTGATGTATATTGGTTTCAGTAATATAGATATATTAAAAGCACGCTTATTGGTCAATTAAGTAGTATTTTTAGTTATACAAGATGGCGTCCAAGATGGCCACCAGCGTATAGTCATATTTGATAAATAGCGTAAAATTATCGATTTTAGCTCGATTTTCTTTTGTAATAGGCTCTACACCATTTCAAATAGTTTCGTGGTCAGTAAAGCTATACAGACTATCCCCAGCAATTTAAAAACATATTTAACCCTTTTATCCCAAGAGGCTTTTTAGCGAAAGCCCCTGCGATCTTTATTGGTGATGTATATTGGTTTCAGTAATATAGCTATATTAAAAGCACGCTTATTGGTCAATTAATTAGTATTTTTAGTTATTCAAGATGGCGTCCAAGATTGCTGCCAGTGTATTGGCAGATTTAAGAAATTGAGTAGATTCTTCAATTTGTCATCAATTTTTTTTGTAATACATCATTTTAACTAGTTTCATGGCCTGTGAGTCCATCTAAAATACTCCCAGACAACGTTAAGCATATTTAGCACCTTAACATGAGGGTTTTTAATTGGCGACATAAAACAACCAAAATGTAGTTGGTGAACCACTTAGCCCATAAAACTTTCCAGCTGTTTTTCGGGTGTGCAACTGATTTATGTTTTTTTAATGTCACAGTATCCTTGGTGGTTACGTTATCCCTGTAATAAATAATAACTAGTAAATATTGAAGATATTTTGGTCATAGTCAACAATGTGTTGAGGACTAAAGTGGCCTACTAACCAAAACCTTACTCTGTTTATCACATTCTGATCACATCGCTGGCTTAGGGAAGGTTGGAAAGATCATTTGAAGATATACTGCATATAAGCAGAAATGCATAACAATGTTATGTATTTCTGATGTAAGTGACATGGGATTGCATGTAGGTGATATGTCACTGCTTGCCTACAGTCCTCATTTGGGGGACAGCGAATATAATTTTTGTCTGAATGAAAACTATTATTTGATTGCATTCCCCTGGTAATAATGTCACCATACAGATACTTGATCACAAGCATTATCAGCAATACATGTAACTTACGAATATACATGTGCTTTAATGCATGCACTGGTATGTCAATCAATTGCTGCTGGAAAGGTGGTGTATTTAGATATAATGACTATAGGGTGTCTATAGGGATATTGTGTGATAAAGGTCCTAGATACGGGTCTATTTGTAGAGAGTACTTGATAGATTATCACCCAATTTACAGCATATGGTCCTCAGGGGCTCTATATGTACGCTATGTTGCGCTCTTGTCCTGGGCATAACTTTGAAACTATTGGTTTAATAGACTATCACCAAATGTTGTACAATGATTCTCAGGAGCTCTAGATGTGCTGTTCGTGGTTTCCATACTTTAGTCCACTTTCTATACTACTTTGACCTAGTTTAGCGTGTTTGACCTTGATGAATCGTTACAAAATTTGGTACAATACAGTAACTCTAGGTGTATCTGAACCTTCGTGGTTATTTTCCTTTAGTTTACTTTTAGTATTGTACCTACGACTCAGTTAAGTGTCTTTGACTTGACTGTTTTTTTCTGGGACATATATGGTAAAATACTTAATCATGCTGATGGATTGCTACCATCCTGTTAATCCTTGAGTAAATCGGGATGTAAAAATGTGATTTACTTTTGCACTTTCGTATGACAGGTGGTATCGACAATGTTGTAATAGTCAGCGCTCTGGTGGTAATTTTTAAATAATGTGAATTCTTTTGACACATATACAGTAAATCAAATAGTAATAACAAAAAATTCAAAGAGTAAAAGTGAAGAAAATTAACATTCTCTTCCAAAGCCATCTTTCTCTATTTGAAAAGCCCTATATACACTGTCATTATAAATGCACCACCTATCCAGCGGCAATTGATCGACGTCGACATACCAGTGCATGCATTAAAGCACCTGTAGGTATATTCGTTTACGTTACACGTATCACTGATAATGTTTGTGATCCAGTATGTGTACGGTGACAATATTACAAGGCGGATACACTGACAATACGTGGTTCACTCAGGAAACATCACACTTACATGGAATATATCATCAAATGATCTGTCCAACACAAATCAATGTCACACCTGGAAAACAGCTGTAAAATTTTATGGGCCAAGTGGTTCACCAATTACATATTTGTCGCCAAATGAAAACTCTCATGTTAAGGTGTTAAATATTGTTCAACATTGTCTGGGAGTAATTTAGATGAGCTCACAAACCAAAAACTAGTTGAAATGATGTATTACAAAAAAAAAAAAAAATTGAGCTAAAATTGACGGATTTGCACAAATTCTTAAATCTGTCCGTACACTGGCAGCCATCTTTCAAAATAGATGGGGGTAGGCTATATAGATTTACTGATCATATTTCAAATTGTCCATCACAAAAAAAAATTGAGCTAAAATCTATCAATTTACGCAAAAAACATAAATCAGTTTCACACCCGAAAAACGGCTCGAAATGTTTAAGGGCTAAGTGGTTAACCAATTACATTTTGGATGTTTTATGTCGCTAATTAAAAACTCTCATGTTAAGGTGTGTAAATATTGCTTAACGTTGTCTAGGAGTAGTTCAGATGGACTCACAAACCATAAAACTAGTTGAAATGATGTAACGTTATTACAGAAGAAAATTAATATAAAATTGAAGAATTTACTCAATTTCCTAAATCTGCCCATACACTGGCAGCCATCTTGGATGCCATCTTGAATAACTGAAAATACAAATTAAGTGACCAATATAAGCGTGCCTTTAATATGCCTTTATTATAGTATTACTGACACCAACATACATCACCATCAACACTTAATTAATTGATAATACATAATAAAGTTGTCCCAATAGAAATTACAGAGGTGTTCGCTAAAACGCCTCTTGGGATAAAAGGGTTAAATATGGTTTCAAAATTGCTGGTAGTAGTCTATAGGCCTATAGCTTTACTGACCACGACACTATTTGAAATGGTGTATTACAAAAGAAAATCGAGCTAAAATCGATCATTTACGCTATTTATCAAATATGACTATACGCTGGCGGCCATCTTGGACGCCATCTTGAATATGTCAGAGTGCTTGAGAATGATTTTCTAGAACGTTTACTATGTTAATCTAGATACCGATAGGGTTCTTTCCTGAAAAAATCAGCTTGTTATCAGCTCTCAGGTGACTTCCTTTTTCGAAATATTGCTGATTATAGGTCCCAAGTGGCGGCCATTTTGAAAACCAAGATGGCGGCCAAAAACTGGACGTACCAACTTGCTTCCATCAAAATTCCTGTACAGGAAGATCTTAACTATCTGTGTGCCAAAATTCAAAATTTTATCTAGAAGTGCACACTTCATCTCATATATTGACTTAAGAGCCCCCACTAAAAGTGACAGATTTAAAGTGACTTTTACTATAGTTAGGCCTACCACGACGTCGACGGGATTGACCAGAATATAGACATGTCATGGGCCAACCAGGTCCATGCCCATGGTCATGCCGGGCACAGTGTTTCTGATCTGTCGTCATGTCGTCAGAATTGACGACAAGCTTCCCCCTCTGACGAAAAAACATTCCATTCTGACGACAATGATATATAGACAAATTTTATTGAAAAATGTGTTGTTTTAAAGCTTAAAATGTACCTTTAGATATCACTAGAAGACACCTGAAGCCTTCTATGAAACAAAAAATTCCCAGTGGAGCATGCCCCCGGACCCCCCTAGAGTTGTGATCCCCTTTGGTGGCCGTTCACCGGAACCCGCACCTGCGTGCTGACTCCAACACCAGGTTTGGAGTCAGAATCTTTATATTGTCTGACTCCAACTTTTTCCATAGCCAGAAACACTGGGGCATGGAGACGACGGAAGAACACAATAACGAGACCCCCGCGGATGTTGATAGGATGCCTATGCCTAGGCCAGTGCTAGGCTAATGTTATTTCCATGTTTTAAATGTTGTTAATGTTATGAAATGTTGTGTGACATTCCGCATATTTAAATTGTAACTGTAGCCTAAGACTAAGTGCATTCCGCTTGTTTGGACACGTTTGGGAGATCTGAAGGGTAGCCTACATTGTTCAGTGACACTGACAGTCTGACAGTGACAGTTGATGTAACCCTTTCATGACTAGCCTACCGCACGCCAACTTCCGGCCGGTGCGGTAGTCATAGATAGGTGGGGTAGTCATCTAGGTGCGGTGCACGCTCGCATGCAATTGAGATGGTGTTTGTGTTTATAGTGACCGGGCATGCTGGGAGTTCAGCCAGAAGTTTCATCAGAGTTTATATTTTATAATAGGCCTATCTCTGGTTTCATGCTGTCACAGGTTTCTTTTTTAAGATTCTGGGTGCGGTAGTCATCTAGGTGCGGTAGTCATCTAGGTGCGGTAGTTACCTCAGGATGCGGTAGTCATCTTGGTGCGGTAGTCATCTAGGTGCGGTAGTCATCTAGGTGCGGTAGTCATCTAGGTGCGGTAGTTACCTCAGGATGCGGTAGTCATCTGGGTGCGGTAGTCATCTAGGTGCGGTAGTCATCTAGGTGCGGTAGTCACCTTGGTGCGGTAGTCATCTCGTGTGGTAGTCATCTGGGTGCGGTAGTCATCCTGCTGCGGTAGGCCTCTACGTGCGGTAGTCATCTGGGTGCGATAGTCATCCTGCTGCGGTAGGCCTCTACGTGCGGTAGTCATCTAGGTGCGGTAGTCATCTATAGATTTACCCAAAGTCACATTAAAAGTGATCAACCAGGATCGCATGTTTTTCGCTGATTTCTCGGTCAATTGTCAACCGATTTTCATGAAATTTTGCAACAATCATATTTCAACAGAATCCTAATCCCTGAAAATTTCGTAAAAATATATATCGTATTTTAAAAGTTAGACCATTTGACATGTAATAAATTGAAATTACGACGTCCTTCTATAAACCCATTAGACTAATTCTAGAATTTTATTACATGTCAAATGGTCTAACTTTTGAGATATTTAATATAATTTAGCGAAATTTTTACCGCTGTTAGGATTTGAATAGAAAATGGCCTTTGCAAAATTTTAGGCAAATCGGTTCAGAATTGACGGAGAAGTCGCCGAAAATCATGCGATTCTGGTTAATTTGACGGCGAGTATAGTGCGGTAATCAACTGGTTAGTTGACATTGATTTGGTAGTGATTCTGTGTTGGCTATTATTCTGTGATTGTGTCGGCTTGTATTCTGTGTGAGCTGTCGTTCTGTGTTTGTAGTCAGGCGGCGGGCTTATGTGTCAGCTGATATTGTTTCAAAGTGTTACGAATGTCTTGTGAGTACAAATGACACTGTTATTAGGCCTATGACTGTAAGGGCATTCGTATAAGCAATGACATGAATAATGGGCTTATAATGTTGAGTTTTCTGTTGTAATTCCCATTTATTTGGTGGTCTGGTCTGCTCAGTTAATTATGAAAGAGCCACGTGCTTCCTGACACGTGCTTGAAGTGGACTAGATCTAGATAGCATACGGAATTCCCCTTGGGTTGAATGACGTCAGACGGGAAGATACCAGGGATGTGACTATAGTCTGTCCAACGGTGGAAGATGGTCCAAAATGAAAGTTAGCTTTTCGGTATCCAGTCTGTCAATTCCCAAGGGATTGTCACGAAATTTTGTAACCATTATTATCTGGTCATTTGGCAACAACTCCGAAAATTCAGCGAAATTCTATTAAGTATTTCAAAGGGTTAGACCATTTGACATGTAACGCAATTCTGAGAATAAACCGGAATGGAAGTTATTGGGTTTAGGGGAGAACACCCTTAAGCGCACCCCCTAACTAAAAAGGGGGGAATATCTTTATAACATGATTGAAACAACATGACCACATTGGCAGTTGGTCCGGATTCTGATAGAATATAATTCCTATTTTTTCTGTATGATAAAGCCATTTCTACTCATTTTATTTGGAAAAAACACTTTCTCAGCAAAGGGGGCGCTTTGGGTGCACTGTGCACAAAGCGCACACCCAGTGTTCTTAAAGGGCACCCCCTAATGTTCAGTGGTTGTTATACGTCCTAAAGCGCACCTCCTGTACCGATACATGTAGGGACAATAAAAAATTATATTTTAGTTAGATTATGAATAAACATAACCAAAATAATATTTTTGTCAATTTTTTACCCTAAATTTCCATGAAATATAATATAGTATATATAGGCCCAGTTTATTCATTTTGACGGAAAGTAGCCAGACACAACTGGCTGGCTGTGACTAATCATTGACATGGACAGGGCGGTGCGCTTTAGGACAAGCTCATATCCTAAAGGAGACAGATGCTCCCAAAGAGCACCAGGGGGGTGCGCTTTGGCAGCAAGTTGGGGGTGCGCTTTGAGCACACTGGACATTATTTATTAAAATGATTTTTGGATCACAGGGTTGACTCACGTTGACTGATTGTTAGCTCTAGCTAATCAAGAAAAGGCCAATCTACATTGTGTTTTTTCAATTTTTTCGTTATCTATAATACTCTTTAAGTAATCACACAATATCTACACTCACAAAATTATAAGAAAAAGAGTGATTTTAACTGTTATTCTCTTGCGTCCTTCTCGCGTGTGTAGCGTCCTTGCTATTAAGTGCCCAAGTTCAAGGACACACTACTTTATTATCTTCTCCAATTATGAAGTCAATATGACGTCACTTTCACAGAAATATTAAGAAAAAAGCCAAAAGGTGCGCTTAGGGAACAGGGTGCGCTTTAGGGTGTTCTCCCCTATACATGTTATAGAGGAGCGTCATAATTAGACATTTACTACATGTCAAATGGTCTTTTGAACTATACAATATTTTTTTACGCAATTTTCAGGATCGAGGCAAAATGACTAGAAAATAGAGTTTACAAAATTTCGAGAAAATCGCTTGAGAATTGACTGACTGGATACCGCAAAGCTAACTTTCATTTTGGACCATCTTCTACCGTCGGACAGACTATAGTGGGAGAGGAGTGAGCAGATGATGTTGAACAATTGGTTCGCTAACACCAATTGACTCTGGAAGTGAGAACTAGAAGATTGGTACAGCAGCAATACATCCCAGCGAATCTATTTATTTAAAAAAAAATTTATTTATGAATGAAATCTTGTACATATAGACCTAATCAACTATTTGTTTTATTACAACTACCTTGAAGTGAAGTTGACTGTTTTCTTTGGTAATTCAAAGCTTCTACCCTTTTACTTATTTTCGTTGAATAAGACGTCTCTGGGTCGTTTAAGACACCCCGAGGGGCGTTACAATAGTATCACAATTTATATGGGAAGATCTATATCTAAATGCTGACATAGGGGGGACAATAAAGGCATGTTTAAGTCGGCATTAAAACAGTACATAACGTGTTGCACGTCCTAGGAAACAAGGGTGCCCAGCCAACACAGCTCGTTGATCCAATATTCGCTTATTGTTGGGCCAGCGACGCAGATAGTGGCCCAACAGTGGGCCAATATTGGATCTACAATATCGGATCAGCATCTCGTGTTTTCAAGATGGTATAGATATTATCAGTTGATTATATAATCAGATAATAGGAAGGACACTCCTCGCAGTGATCAACTGTTTGCACAGCAATCAGGCGCGACTGCTAATTGCAGCAGCTGCTGTTAGCGTTGCCCACCCTACACACTTTTTAACGACAAGGTTGATATTATCTGCCAAGTTGTCAACAAACAATATTATATCTCCGATTTTCTAAGTTCGAATGTAAAAAAATAATCTAATATCAAATATTACATTTATAAGGATCCCTTTATTATCCCATAACTCACATCGCAGATAATAAGTAGAATCGCGCAGAATTGGATATTTATTAGGTTCAGTAAGATCATTGGTGCTATTTAAAGGGTGGCCCAGTTAACGAGATGCTATTAAAACAATAAGTGCGACAATGTGAATGTACAACGTGTATATATATATGTAGTAGGTCTAGTAAATCTTTGTTTTACGCACTTTTCGGCACAAAAGGTCTTTTAAGTGACATTGTAATACGAAAAAAACGTTGTAGTCAATTGATGAGATGAATGATGTACAGATGATAATGTGAGGGGGGGGGGTGATAGGGCATGGTGGGTTATTGAGAGTGTTTTCCTTCGCTCGCCCGATAAGGGGTTCTGGGCTTGTCTAGGGGATATACCCCCAGACATCCCCAGACGGCCGGAGACTTGAATTTCGCTGTACAATACAATGATGAAACTCTGTGGCATTTTGCGCAGCTCCGCTATCCTCGGGTCGGATAGTCCCCAGAGTAACAATAGGAAGGATCACTCCCTCTGGGTAACTCCATTCATCCCACGTGAGAGACCTAATGTCAAACACGCTATTGCCGGTTATTTAAGGCTACCACAGCCTACATCAGCGCCAGCACTGATGCGGGTGCTGCATTGGCTCCGCTGTTGAGCGGAGGAACCAGGGTACGCCACTGGCAATCCGCCCGAAGATTATAGCCAGATACGAGGAAGCTGCAGCTGCCCTTGGATGATTGCTGTAGACTAGTGCTTCCGTACAATGCCGTAACAGCATCCAACAGACGAAACAGATCCCTAATGATCCTCCCCGAATGGGGGCGAAAAGTACTACTACTAGCAATCATCCCAGTACCCCTATATATATATGTATACAAACCTAATTTTGCTCATATTTGATAAAGTTGAACTGACATTCTTGAACACAATATGAATAAATAAAACTAAGTAGATTTAAATTGCAGTTGTTGTTATTTATAGTTTGTTATAGTATGTCATTATTATTAATAAGAATTTCTAAGATAATTTTAATCACCCTTAATCGTCACTAAAAACGAAATATAATTAATGTAATCGTAATCATAATCGTAATCGAAAAAATAGAGTGTAATCAAAATCGATAATTTTTGATGACATGTAATCATAATCATAATCTTAATCAATAATTATAATGACGAATAATCGTAATCATAATCGATAAATAAAAATGAGATGTAATCATAACTGTAATCATAATCATTAATTGTAATCGACCCCAACCCTGCTAATGCCCATCCCCGGATGGGGGCGAAAAGTACTACTACTAGCAATCATCCCAGTACAGGGTATCAATTAAAATAAAAGTCAGGACGCATCATTATCAACTTCACGATCAAGAAAACTATTACTAAAGTTGTTTTAGAATATATACATTTTATAATGGTATTTTCGCTGCTAATTGGAAGCGACAGTTACCACCCATTTAAACCGACAGTTACCACCCACTGAAGTTGCAGTTACCAATAACAGCTGGAATTGACACATGGCAGTTACCATTCTCATTGAACAAATTTAGTTCATCCATTACGAGTAAATTATCGACAATTTGAAGTTAACATTTTGTCCAAGTAAATAATATTAATCCACCCACAAATCGACAGAGCAAAGGAGAACGTTAAAAAATAGATAAAAATATAAAGGATTCGGTAGCCGTGTCAGCCATTTTTTGCTATGGTAACTCCAGTTACCTCCACCCCTTAACCACAGTGATATGTAAACACCCACACCAAAGATAAAAATAGATAAGTACCAATAAATGTTATCTGAACAAAGATGAGAATGGAAGAATGATAACAAATATTTGGCACAGTTAACATGTAAGTTGAAATACCATTAGTCACTCCTCATATCATATAATGTCGGGGAAATTACAAAAAAATAACTGACAAGCATGAGTTCAAACGAACAATATTTGGTAATTACATTGGTAATGAATAAAGAAAAAGAAAATTGATGTTTATATCTCAAACAATGATCAACTTGAGGTAATGTGTAATAACATAATAATAACATAATTTGTTTATTAACG
Source organism: Flabesymbios commensalis (assembly GCA_964017125.1). Classification (NCBI taxonomy): domain Eukaryota; kingdom Metazoa; phylum Annelida; class Polychaeta; order Terebellida; family Flabelligeridae; genus Flabesymbios; species Flabesymbios commensalis. The sequence continues at coordinate 72,153,446 of OZ024908.1, read as the reverse complement.
TATTTTACGGATGCGGTGTCACTAATTTGTCCAATATCGGGAAAAAATAAAAGTGGAAACCACAGATTTTTTTCCATTCCGTTTAAATGGTGTGGAAGAACAGCCCCAATAAAATCGATAAAAAATAAATTCTATGCGGGAATTAGAATACCTAAGATAAAAATACAAAAAAATACACATTCTATTTTTTTATATTTACCTGATGCCTGATCTGAAATCTGCTTAAAATTATATAACAATTGCATGTATACATAATCTTTCTATTTTAGTTTTCCCTGTCACCTGCTCGAACCTTTTCCCCCAAAAAATCTGTAAACAATATTTTCAAATATGTGTGGCCAGTGAAGCTGTGTCATAGATACATGGTAGTTATTATATTTTAGTTATAAATGTTTAGATAGTTATTATTTTTAGGTAGTTATTTTATTTTATCGTATGCATACAAATACACAATTGAACTAGGTTTGCCTGAGAGGCAAAGCTTGCGTCTCCACCCGCCCCACATAAGATTTTGCAGCCAAAATACATCAATTATAGAGAAATACAGTACTGTCACCACTATTTAATCCGAACACCGGTGATGTCAGAATAAGAACAATCCCACTAAAATCTAATCAACATATGGCCAGGATAAGGTGCGTTTTTGGAACAAATCAGTGAAGCGGTTCAAGCTCTTAAGAGTATGTAACATTGATTTGTCGGCCATCTTGGATTTTGCTGAAAAAAGGAACAGAGAAAAACAATTTTTAAAAGAAAATTCCCCACCACACATCACATTTAAATTTGAGCTGATTAGCTAAATTATCAAATTTTGAAAATAGCCAAAATGAGCAAAAATGATGTAGGCCTATGCGCTTACATTCTAAAAAAAAATTAAAGTTTTTATTATCATAATCACGCCAAAAACTAATCAGCACACGTCCAGAGTAAGGTCTTTCCTTTGAACCAAACATGAAACAAATCCATGAAGCAGTTCAATTTTAGAGAGTACGTGACATAGGATTTTGCCGACCAATTTAGATTTTGTTGAAGAAGCTGAAAAACAAAAATACCCGGAAAATTCTCTAGGGCCAATATGGATACTGCGAATATTTTTTAAAAATCTGAGCAAGGGTCTATAGCCTAGCTATATTACGAAGCTTTGATGATAGCCAAAATGAGCAAGCCTGAAATATACGCTAAAATTCTAAAAGTAAAAAATTGAAGATTTTATTATCAAAATCACACCAAAAAATAATCAGCACATGTCCAGGGTAAGGTCTTTCTCTTAAACCCAACATGAAACAAATTCATGAAGCGGTTCAAGCTCTAAAAAGTGACATAGGATTTTGGTGGCTATCTCGGATTTTGTTGAGAAAACTCAAAAACGCCTAAAAAAATTCCTCAGGGCCGATATGCATACTAAAAATATTTAGAAATAATCCGAGCAGGGTTTTTTGAGTAAGAGCACAAACAAGTGGCGGCGGTGGAGCCAGCGGCGACGGGTTGACACAACAAAAACAACAAGTCTCCACCACCACATTTTGGGTGGAGATGATAATTATTGGGCTGAAAAGTCTAGCTTACTAGCAATGAACTATTTGACTACATCCTCAACCCAATGTGAAGTAAAATATAATACCCTTCAATATTGATAAATGCATAGAGGTAGGCCCATACATTACACATAGGAGGCTTTCAATATCCTCTTGTAATTGCCATTATCCATACTTATATGATATGGTTTCAATTACAGTGTGCTGTATGAGCATCTCAGTGAATCTTTTACAATACAGCTGCTAGTATATATTTTACTTTGAATTAATTATTTTTTTTTAATAAATCTCATGCATTTGGCCAATTTAATTTTGAAAATCATATAAAGATGAATATTGCATTAACTTTTTCAAGTAAATAAGAACAAAAGGCCAGCCCGCGTGATATAAATTTTACAGGGTGCATACTTCCCTGAAGTCTCACATTCTGTTCCATAATATTGATCCACCTATCTAGATTAGGGGCCTACTGTGTATATTACAGATATTGAAGTCAATGATGGTCGAAAGTCAGCATTTTTTAATTTGAGCAAGTTGCCATTAAGAGGGTATATATATCCCTCACCGAAACCATACATTTCGTTTTGTACTTATTTATTGGACTGGTATATATCCTATGGAATTTTTGTTCCAAGGGCTTATGCTGTGAATAGATTTAATGCATTATCAATGTTGAATTTTGTTGGTAGATTTAAAATTTATGTGTTTACCTGAAACCGCACATTTTGTTTTATAGTAATGGTCTAGCTATCTGGCACGGTTTGCCAGATATCAAACATGTTAAAGTTAATTGTGGCCGATGGTCGGCCAATTAAGTTGGTAAAATTTCAAAAACTCAAAAGGCACATCTACACCCCCTAAGGTGACGCCAATACCCCCGCCCCCTCTTCTTTGGACAGGGGATAAAAACTAGAAACCAATTAATAGCTTTTGGGTGCAAAAAGTTCTCATCAACTGTTGAATCCTGAACATTAAATCATGGATTATTTAGTAAACAGGTTCATAATTATAGCATCCCCTTGCGATTAAAGTGATGTGTCAGCCACTTTATATAGTGACATATCTGCAACCGAGCACCAGATACATCATGATATCACAAGTATTACAGGTATACATAATAATGCTGGTATGTATGTTGTGATAAAAAACAGGCTGACGAAAGCACATTGGTTTTCAGGGGGTGACAAAAATCACAGAGGTGAATAAATATGCACATGGTGGCATACTAATTTATTCACCCATTGACTATTTACTCATGGTCTGAAAGCATTAATTTTTACACCAAAATGATTTTTGTAAATTATTATAAAACAGGGTTTTTTGTGAGCATGCATTAATATTCACGGGTAGGAATAAATTTGTACACCACATGACAGTTTGTGTGTTTTTCACCTGCCTTAAAATAAATGCGCTTTCTCTAGCCTGAGAAAGAATAATACACTGTTAATGTCATGTGCTATTATATTACAATACATTTTTGTCTGGAAATTAGACTAAATATCTTAACCCTTGTCCTGCTGAATTGTTGCAATTTTACTTCAAATGATAAAAAATATTTCCATTATTTGAAAATATACATCTTTTAAATTGAGCTATTTGACTAACTGAACAACTACCACAAGCTATATTATCCATTTATTTGGCTCAAACTATATGCTTAAAACTGTATGTATACGGGCGTAGCAGGACAAGGGTTAATAGTCACATCTATAACAGCACAATACATAGTTTCCACACTTTTCAAACACAAAATGCAAAGATCTTTTAATGACCTTTTGGGGCATGTTGGAAGCACACAACAGCTTGAAAAAACAATAATGACAATGTACAAAAGAGATGAATATCCCTTTGCTTAACACAGAAAGAAGTATACTATTTTGATAAGGTGGTTTAAGGATTATAAAAATAACTTAAGAATAAGAATGTGTGTGAGACGAATGGAGCTTTGTCCGGTTAAAAAACTCCCTCCCCCTTACTAATTGAATGGTGGCCCCCTGAATAACACAAATGTGCATGGTATTGCTGCAAATCTAGGAATCAAGGATCTGTAATAAAGACCAACAGCTGTGATGTGTGCTGTCAGCGAAGTAACTTAGAATAGAAAATAGAAACATTTTTGATGAAATATTTTTTCTCATCAACACTTACAACAGTTTTTCCTTAGTTCAGATATTGCTGCTTTTGTTGCAGTCAACAGCAGAATATCACATTCTGTAATCCCAACTTACTTATGTTTTTACAAAAATCAGGTACTTTTCGAGACAATTTTCAAAGGACTTATGACTAAATCAGTCTTCAAAATATGCTTTAACGAAATAAGTAAACCAAGAGTAAATCCCTTGACTTATCTTGAAATTTTATGATAAATAAACCCTGATGTGAGAAGGATCAGGTTTCCATTTGCAAACTGTGCTGTTCTATGGAAGTCCCAATTAAACAACATGGGACATCAATAACAGCACAACAAATCTGATGACAGGACAGTAGGAAGCTACTCAAAGCTTGAACTGTCTGGCTACATTCAGATTACCTTATAAGTGATACTTGCATGACTCGTATGAACACATTGGTTTAAGAAAAGATAAAGTAAATAAGCTGGTATTACTTTATAGTTCTTACATACTTAACATCTGTTATTTGGTAAATAAACATATATAATGAACCCTCAACTTGATAATTAGTTCCTTCGTATTTTGTTAATAATTGCATAGTACAATTGTATCAGATTAACATAACTTATAACAGTGTTTTCCCCAAAGCGTCTTAGCGCATCGGTACAGAGACGCTTCCATATCGTCTGAGACGCTGAAAAACCCCTTTAATTCCTAATTTCTTTTTAATTTGACATGATTCAGCCACAAAACACAGTCTTCCAGAAAGCCGATACTCTTTGGACAAATCCTAGGGAAAACACTGTTATAATGAGTGGTCAAAGTATTAAAACAGAACAAATTCAGTTCACAGCGCAATGCCAGAAGGCAGTATCTGCTTACGCCACAATTTTTTAATAACATGGCTTACCGATGCGGCGTCCCTAATTTGTTCAAAATCGAAAAAAATGAAGTGATAATCACAGATTGTTTTATTCCTTCCATTTCAATTGAGTGGGAAACAGCCCAAAAATGTTTAAATGATTTTTGGGGGGACTTAAATATCATTTCTTGAGTTAAAAATACAAAAGAATACTCTTTCAATTATTTATTTAGTTGTTTACCTGACGCCTAGAAAGTATAAGAAAAATTAAAAGTAATCTTTCTATTTTTTTTTTTCTTCTGTCGCCGGCTCTAACATTTCCCCAAAAATATCTGTAAACCACATTATCAAATACACATGGTCTTACTTCAAAAGTAAACAGATACTGCCTTTTAGCTTTGCAGAGCAGAAGTGTATTCAATAAGTAGACTAAAAACATGACATTGTGTTAACTTTACATAATTAGATTTTGTATTGATTTAATACCCTCCATGATGTTATATTTGAATTCATTTCATAGATATATGCTAGTAATAGTATATACATGCACCCATACAAAGTTGTCACAATTGATAGTCATTTATTATGAACTACAATATTGGTTGCTGTCTGACAAGTAGACCAGTTTTTTTAACACAACGACTTCCTCAAATAGTGTGAATAAAACATAGACTACGTAAGTCTGCGTCTCATAAAAGACCGAAAACTCTGTGAGTTATAAAGACCTATACCAACAAGTAAAAGTGCATATAAGACGAGCATCAACAAAAACCTATGCTTGTACATCCATGACTCTGTAAATCTGAAAATACAAATTTAAATCCAATTAGCATATAATTTAGAAAAAAGCGTAGTGTACCATTCTCAAAGACATGTTTAAACAAAACACTCAGTGTTCTAGCCTTTAAAGCATTAAGTTATACAATTAAAAATTTGTATCCACTTATCTTTCTATGGCATTCCACAACTTCAAGTGGATAAAAAGTACTCATTTTTGTTTAATTTGACACCAAATATTTACAAATCTTGATGTATAAACACACATTTCATTCCCAATAACAGTGATTTGATTGGTTCAAACACAGCTCTAAAGCGATTCTAATGATGATTAGCGATGAAATGGTTAACACTGTGCTAAACATATGTGGGCCATTGTTAGTGGTACCTCAAATGACTACATTTGTCTACTAAGCTTTTAACCCTTAAAGCGCTGAATTAATTTGCAAAAAACATTGAAACCAAATGGGGTTTTTTCAATTTGAAATCATCATAAATGTCTTGTCTTATTCATCACTTTCTGATTCATTTGAATACAGTCTATGGCCATTAAAAATATTTTTACTCCTACAGTGTGGGGATCGACTTTAGTCTAAAGTTGCAAGGGTTAAACCCTCACAATGCAACAGAGCATCATTTTGTGACGCTAAAAAATGACATAATTTCCTAAAACGTAGTCGTTTTGGAACAATTGTTTTTATGGGACTGTTTTAATAATAAGATTTTGTTTTTTCATTTATCACCAATTTCAAGTCATCCACTACAAGTCGAGAATTGGGACAGCAATTCGCAGCTTGTAGTGGATGAAAATGACCATGGTAAATTCAGGCTTGAAAGGGTTAAGCTCCTTTTCCAACAATAAAGTTTTCAGAAAGATGTGATACAGCAGAGACATTAAAAACTTCTCAGACTGTTAAATTTAAAACATTCACCAAAAAAAACTAGAGAGGACTAGATATATATATATTTAACTTCTGCTTAATACAGCTCAGCAGTTTTAATAACGTGTTAAATGTAAGTATTACTTTTAGAATACTGTACATACTAGCAATAAGGGAGAATACCAGCTCATAACGCTAGAAATAAGAATCTTCATGTATTATTTAAACCAAATTAGCACATAATTTTTTTTAAAAAGCATACTGTAAAAGGTGGAAAATAACGCACACTTTTTTCTGATAATTTTCTAAATATGCATTATAGACCAGAGCAGGTTATATTCCGCATATATATACAGTATGTGTTATGCTTTGAGAGGGTGGGTGTATAATACATGTCTGCAGGAGCATATGGTCTCTATGTGTATAGCTTTGTGGCGTGAATAGCCACACATGCATGCTTCCCGTCCAACACTATAGTCATTACAACGTGCAAAGGTAAGTAGGGGAATTCCCAACAGTTTCAAACAGTATCCATATTATTTTGTAGTCCTAAATTATGAGCATATCATCTCTTATTATTTATCACTTTCTTTGGCCAGGGTTTATGGTCTCTAACTACTGAGTAGCTATTAATTTGCTCAATTTTATGGGAGTTAAGATTGCCTAAAACTGATCTCGCAAAATAATATGAACACCATTTAATAAATGTGGTTTACAGTAGTCTGCAGCATAGCGTGGCTGACCACGTTCCCGATAACACAAACCAACATTCTGTAATGTTTGGCGAGTGACAGAGATTTTTGCACAGTATAGAAAGGTGCGTGGTATATAAGGACTTTAACCTCTGAAGGGTTATTTTTAACCCTCTGCGCGGTATACACCAGTACCCTTCTCAAAAACATGCTAAATGTACTGGCATTTGTAATATACCATACGAAACACTCAGTATTTCTACTTTTATAAAATGCACTTAGTCATGGAAATGAAATTTGTATCCACTTATCTTGCTATGTCATTCCCCAACCTTATGTCATTCCCCAACCTCAAGTTGGTTAAAATCACTCATATTTGTCTGGCAACTAAACATATATTCTATGCCATTAAGGCCAGCATATGCATAATTACTTAACTGTTTAAGTATAACCCTTGAAGTGTTAATCACGTCTATAGCTGAATGTCAAAAGTCAATTCAATACATACATGGCCAGGTATTCTAATTGACATTCAAATGATAAAAAGACAATTGGACAGGACACGGGACACAGTGAAGATAATTAACAGGTGACGGAGAAAAAAGCAGAAACCACAAATCTGAGAGAAATTCATTACAAAAAAGGGAGAAACCACAGATCCACAGATGAAAAAAAATTAGAAATCAGCAGAATATGATCATCCCTGTTCAGAAATGAATGTGAGGCGAATGTTAGGAGAACTATAATATCCCAGCAAAACATGTTGCATTGACCCAATGCTGGCTCATTGTTGGGCCAGCATCGCTGATGCCAGGCCAGAATTAAACCAACATTAAATCAGAGTTAGGTATTGGGTTTTGCTGGGATGTCTCTTGGAATACATAATATAATTTGAAAATTTTCTTAAATACCTGAGAAGCTTACTCGAACATTATAGTAGTACATGTACTTTCATTAGAGTAATCACAAAATAAAATACAAGATACCAAAGCCTTCTATTATGATAACGATTACCTCTTTGGCGAAGGGACGTGGTCAGCATATACTATAACATATTTAACTCGTATTGCTTCATTATTTTGGATCAGGTAGTATTTTTCTGGAATTTCACCACCAAGACTGCCTTGTGCTCGAGAACGTGATGAGTGGTTCTGTCCATTTGATGTGTCTGACAAAAAATATTCCAAAGTCACATTAGGTGTATGATATTTAATTAATCTCAGCTGTTTTCTAGATCTGTGCTTAATATTTGACTTTTATAATAATAAAAACCAAAATTATTCATCTTAACATTTTCTACACATAGCATTAGTTTTGCTGAAGCTTACATATCTGACTTTAGTGCCACATTTGTCGAAAAAAATCCTTTACCCCAAAGCTGTACTTGATATTCAAATATATGTCTAGGTTCGAATTAAGAAAGAACAGCTTATAGCGAAAATATCAAAACATTACAGCACTTTGTTCATAAATGTAATGGGGAACATTGAAAGAATTGTACCATTTTTTTAGAGCATAATGAATTTTATATATTATATACCAAGTAGATTCACTGTCTGTGTATTGCATTGTTGTATCTTTCCATTGAAAAATAAAAATATGCTCTGCCCTCTACCAAGATACTTATAAGCATTTTTATTAATCGGGAGGTGGGATATGCCGTAACTACCACCTCATGCTGTTGTTCCTGGGTGGGCAATGGCTACCCTTCTTGTCGTTCCCAGGACTTAATATCAAACATCCACTGATGGCAAATCACTGCGAGATATTAGCTGCTGTTTTGACCCATGAATTACACACGACTCTTTCAGGTGATAGAATTTAATACACTTTCAGTCTGACAGTTACACTTTCTTGATCTTAATCCAACAAAATTTTCCATGCAGTGGCGAAAAAAGGATCTGAAGAAGGGGGGGGGGGGGGCGATTGGGGTTTTTGGGGTATTTTTTTAATTTAGGCCAATCTAGGTGACTTTTTAAAGTACAGTGCCCCCACAACATCCCCCCACTCCCAAGATCCGCTATTTCTGGTGATCATAGCTCGTTAACAAGTTTCCATTCATCAGAAAACAAAAGGCCAATGCTAATACTTGTATTATTTGTGTTCCAGTTTGTCAACTATTTCTTTACCTTTTACTTGGCATTTAACACCAGAATATTTTGGTATTATCTCGCACACTGCAATCAAGCTCGCTTTAACTCCAATAAGGCTTTTCTTCCAAAAAGATCCGGTAGGAGCATATGGCATGGAGACAGACAGCTCACTAGAAAGATATGTGCCTTCTCCAAATAATCCATTCTGAAAAAGAGGCCTCGAAATGGTAATAAATCTGATTTTTATCTGTCTAATTGGCATAAACTCAAGTCGCATGAACAACTCTTCAACAACAAAAGTCAGCTTTGATACATATGACATACATGTAGTATGTATGAAGACAGAATGTACAACTTGGAATGCTATAAAATGTCCAAATGAAATGTCACCTGTGATTAAAACTATACAGCGCACAAAAACTATTTGTAGATTAACATTTCATCTATATGTGAGGTAAATTTTTACTCCATGTCTAGCTCGTATATCGTGGGGGGGGGGGGGTAGTAGCTGTTCTAAAAATAGACCACTCTCAGTGCTGAAATATTTTTGTATAAACCATGAAAACCAAATGTTTTTTTTTTTATTTGAAATAATCATAATTGTCCTAGTTAGCTCTTTCTGATTCATTGGAATACCTACGTTATGTGTCTACGTCCATTTAAAATATTAAAATACTTTCAGTGCGGGGATCGGTTTTATATACGCCAGACATATAGAGACGGTCCACGCACTGAAAAGGTTAATACGTCCCGGCTTGAGTGTCAATTGTGCAGCGATTTCCCACAGTCACGCCACAAACATTAATTATACACATTTCTAATAAGACACATGATTTCTACAAAAAATATTTGTGTTGAACAGGGCTCTTCAATTTTTTTGCATGACTTTTCAATAGTCATTATTCGAGAATAATGACCAAACTAAAAGTTTGGCGCAACTGACAAGACTACATACAACTCCCGCATATCTTGTAGATTTTTTGTTGAATGTTGTTGGCGTGTACCTTTGGTTTGTACAACACACAATGAGAATGTTAAAAACAAATGATGTGAAGTGTCCCAATATGGTGGTCGAAGACACCAACGCTAGTTTAATGTTGGTCCACCATTCACAATGCTTGGTCAACAACTTCGTTCAACACATTGTGTTTACTAATACATGTAGTCAACTGACAATAGCCAAAAAACATGAGACATTGCGGGTCTAATTCTAGCTCACCATCTGCGACGACTGCCCAACATCAATTGAACATTTGTTCAATGCCTTTTGTTTTCTGGACACTAGGCCTGATTACCTGGTATAGTGACTACTCTGATGTGCTCCAATAAGGAAGGGCTCAGCCCTACATTATGATATTTATAAATCAGGCCTGATTCTGCTCAGACAACTACTTCAGACAAAGCTGTGGTACGCACAAAAATGACATTAGTACTATATCACTGAGATTGGTTATAGAATTACAGTGCTGACCAACTGTATTGCCCCCGGATATAATGTCATCCTCACCCCGCCAAATAAAGTCCTGAAACGGATCACTGCCAATATTAATTCCAGTGGTACAACGCCTCTATGGGGTACATGTATACACGGCATCTGCCTTTACGCGGTATCTGCAATTCGCCAAGGACTTTGAAGTACCAATTTTATTTTTGACATGTACATTGATCATATTGCTAACAGGCCATATTTTACTTCGGCAGACATCATGATTGTTAAATAAACACTAAATGCGTGATCACTGTGCCAGTGCTCCGGCTAATTGCACACAGATGGTAATAGGCCTCATGGGCAAGCATGGCTGACAAATGTCATGAGGTTTCATGCGTGTGACTCACACTCACATATTAAACTGCTGACAAATAACACTTGTCCTGGCCCTGGTGTGAACGAAATGTCAAACACATGGTCTTTACCAATGCCAGGTCCCCTTTGATAACGGGAATACTGGGCCTCACTACCAATTCAGGGGAAAATTTGTTCAGTATCGCATAGCAAAATACTATGCAATTCTGCCAATGTAATAATCAATTTTTTTCAATTTATATTTATACATCAATGATAAGGATGGCAGGCTAGTTACAACTTGGTGGAGAAAATTACTTAATCAATAATATTCAAACATTTTTTTCCCTCGCCAAACAATCAGCATTAACAGTTTTTTCCCCATTCATATAGGTATTGTAAATATATTTTACCCGTTCTGCATAGTTCTCTGAATAAAACAATATAATGTATTAATTATATTATGAGGTCTGTTTTTTTATTATTATAATCAGAATTTGTGAGAACACTCAACATGACTGTATAATGAACAGGAGCACACTCCGCTATTACTGAACTTGAAGTTATTGTGCCCACAAGATCCGAGAACTTGTCATTAGCAACATGCAAACAAATTTTGTAAGGATAAATGATAAAATGTTCATGTTATCGCGCCCACAATGTCAAATTATTGACGTAAAATGTGAAAAAGCACAATAAATCTGCCATTTTTTTTTTCTAGGCGTTATACAACTTGTCCGAGAACTAGTCATTACCAACCTGCATACCAAATTTGGAAGGGATACATGGAAAACTTTACATGTTATTGCGCCCAAAAGGTCAAATTATTGATGTAAAATGTGAACACGAGCACACTCGACAATAGCCCGCCGCCATTATTGAACTTGAAGTTATTGCACCCACAAGGTCAAATTATTGACTTAAAATGCAAAAAATCACAATAAATCGGCTATTTCGAGTTTTTTTCCAGCCGTCATCAAAATTGTCTGAGAACTGGTAATGAGTAACATGCATACCAAATTTGGGAACGATACATGAAATTTTAAGTTATTGTGCTCACAAGGTCAAATTATTGACATAAAATGCAAAAAAATGCAATATAACAGCCATTTTGATTTTTTTTCAGCCATTATCAAACTTGTCCAAGAACTGGTCATTTGTAACATGCATAACAAATTTTCAAGTTATCATGCCCACAAGCAAATGTTTATGCCGACGCTGCCGTACTTCAATTGCAATAGCCCACCATTTTTAACCCTTTCACCGTGGGATTATGGCGTCATAAATTGTCTGAGTGCTGAATTAATTAATTTTTGAACTAAAAAAAGTAATTAATGATGTCGCCTGACATCCGCGGTCTGCCAGGGGATCGCCTTTTGGCGACATCCGCGTGAAAGGGGTAATTAAAATTAAAGGCGGGCTAATAAATAATGTTATCTAGGCCTATGTCAACAGGACTAATAAGTCACCTCCCTTGCCATATGATAATGCCACCCCGCTAAATTTAATGTTGGCATTATATTGAGGCAGTACTTTATCTCGAACAGGACATTTTAGTAATTAAAATCTGACAGCCAACAAACAGCAAAGTTACAGTACTTGCAAAAAAAAAATATCAGCAGACCTGTTTTAAGCTGTACATTCCGTCTTTATACAATGAGTTACTGTATTTTCCAATGTCGATCCTTTTTGCTCCTTGGAAGGGCCGACGCAGGTTATACAACAAATGCGAGCTGCTATGCACATGGTTGAAGACCGAAATTGCAGAAATGAAATTGCTGTTTAAACATCAAGATTTGCAAATATTTGGTCTCTGATTAACCCCTATAGCACTGAGCTTTTCAATTTAAATTTTCAGTCACTTGAAGTTGTGTGTTGCGGTACCGTACTCAAGTGCCTGAAAATTTATGTGCTTTGTGAAATTTAAGTCCCAACATTTATTAGTGTTCTAAAATTGAAGGCATATTTTACTTTTAAAAAAAGGGTTATCAGGGGTTATGTAGATGCTAATAAAAATACAGAATGTCTACCATAGTTGAGATTAGTGTTCTAGGGGTTAAACTAATATGGGTAATTTTCACCCACTTGAAGTTGTGGGTCATGCTAGCGAGACAAAACTTCAAGTGAGTGAAAATTTAAATATTGCTATTTTTAATGCAGCACTTTGAGGGTTAAGATATATCATGTGTGAATTTTTTTTGTATTATCTACATCCAGATACTGTGGAAAATACTGAAAATAGTTCACATTTTTATCACACATGTGACAAATTATTTCATACCTTGTTCATGTGACTGTGAAGGCCAAAATGTAAGATAGAATGGAAGTTATCAACTCTGCTGCCATGATAGGCAAACACTGTGGACTCTCCCTTTGTCTTCGCTTGAAATCTTGCATCCACCCCATTTTCATATATAACCTCAAATATGTAGTTTGGAGATGGGGTTGGAAAAATCTGTCCAGTCTTCTTTTGTATATCAGTAAACTACAGAATAGTCAAAAGACGTAGGAAATTTTTCAAGTACATGTATACTGGGTAATAGTGAAAATCTACTTACAGCTGGAGATATTCCAGACTATGGCTAATTTAGTACTAAGGCTTGAGCAACAGATGTCCAGCCCTATAATTATTATTTAAAATTGCACTGTCAGTCAGATAAATTCTGATAATATCTGGATATGTATTGCAGTACATGTAGTAGTCAGCATTCATTGATTTAGATATTCTATTAATTTGTTATAGATACATGTCAGTGTTTCTAGTTCTGTAAAAAGTTGGAGTCAGGCAATATTTAGATTCTGAAACCCGACTCCCCCAGAATTTTTTTATTTCAGAGAAGGCTTCGTATGGCTTTTAGTAATTTTTGAAGGTTAACTTCAAGCTTTGAAACAACTTATTTTTCACGAATTAAACATTGAAAAAATATCTTTGGAAATAATTTCTGAAAATTGTCGTCAGAATGGAAAGTGAAGCTTGACAACAGATCAGAAACACTGCATGTAAATGCTAGAACAATCTCTAGTACAGTAGAACCTGGTATGCGCAGCCACTCTTATGAGCAGCCAACCTCTTATGGGAGGCCACATGGTCATGCACCGAAATTACATTTAGTATACAAATGAACCTCCTATGTGCAGCCACCTGCATTAAAAGGCCCTTTTTCCTGTGTCACAATGTTGGCTGCTCATAACAGGTTCTACTGTAATAGGATAGATGTATTAGGCAAGAAAAGCCTTTAGAGCTGGATCCGTTTAAGCATAAGAAAACAGAGATGTAGACGACATGCATGCATATTACTTTCTAATTGTCTTGTGTGCCATAAGACAATATTGCCTGATGTGGTATATATTTTATTTTCTCAAATATGCTGTAACGTATTGTTATCCATAAAAATTCAACAAATATATACTAAATACCTACTGCAATTTTAGGAAGAGATTTCAATGTAAATTTTTTGGGATTTAAAGTCCACCATAATGTATTTACAACTTCAGGCTCTAATGAGTTCCAATGAGATTGTAGCTTTTGTAGAGATGGTACACCCTCCAGCAATGCAACCTGAAACCACCAGTAAGTATCAGCTGTGGGCTTATTATTGTTAACACACTGGGCACTGGTAATCTACCGGTATTCATTATTGTCACACATAATAAATATGAAAAGATTCTGCGGCGGGTTCTTCCCCATCATTCTGCTGACTATGGGAAATCTGATATCCACATATTGGACCCACTCTGGCAAAGTCAGTGTTGGAGATATATATTAACAGATTCTTAATCTACACAAGATTATCTTGAAAATTATATATATATCAGACAACTGTCACAGTCTTGTCATGGTTAGCTCAAAAATATGCCTACCCAGGTACTTAGGATTTAGTGGGATTTGGGGCTCAGGGCATGATCTCATGTGACATCTCCCAGCCAAAATAGCTTTATTTATTATAATATTGCAGAAGCAAAACTCTTCAATAATAGGAAGACAAAAGTGTTTTGAGTAACATGAAAGTCGGAGTGGAGTGATATTGCTTGGGAGAGTTCAGGGGATGATGCTCTGTGATCAGGTCAATGTCTTGGGTGACCCTTGGAATTAAAAAAAAAATTCTAAAATCAACCCTAGTCTACAAAATTTTAGCTCAAGCAAGACAATAGTTTTAAAGATATGCCCCTGTTAATGTGTTCGGGGGTGCTTGAATTTCCGCATGAATTTCTGAACATCAATTTTGGGTCAATTTTGATCAGGTCAATGTCTTGGGCGACCCTTAGAATTAAAAGAAAAATTCTATAATTAACCCTAGTCTACATAAGATATAAAACTGTGCAGAATTTTAGCTCAAGCAAGACAATAGTTTTAAAGATATGCCCCTGTTATTGTGTTGGGGGGTGCTTGAATTTCAGCGTGAATTTCCGAACATAGATTTTGGGTCAGTTTTTCAGGGCCTATAGCTTTTGATCTAGAACAGATAGAGCTATGAAATTTTCTAGATCTGTGGCTCACTGCACTTGCCAGAGCCGTTGTTTACCCAGCTATTTTCGTTTATATTTGAAGTGTGGCATTTGTATTATTTTTGGTGGCCTTGCACATGTACAAGTTATTATTTTGTATATGGGTGACCAGTTCTGCCTACCATTCCTTGCAGAGCAGTATTCAGTAATTCAGTAGTCAACGAATTATCCCCACCCCCCACCACTGAGCTATGTGGGGGATTTGCAATATGGGTGTCCCAAAAACACAAAAGTCTTCACATCCAGGGGCACATTTTAAAAATGATTATCAATAATAATAATTGTGTGATGACAGTCCTACCCTCATTTTGTAACTTTTAAATTAGTATTTTCAATTAGTATTAGGACACAATTATAACAGAATTGCTAAATTCTAATTAACTACTTAGCCTATGTTAACAAATATTCATGGCTGGTATCAAAATGAAAAGTTGCATGAAATACATAATGACCATGTCCCATGGTCTAGCTGATAGTTTCGGACACACAATGTGGAATATCCGGACACTGCAATCTTCATCTATCAAGTTGTCTGATACCAGCAGACTCATTGATATCACGCATATGACATAATGTGCTATGAGTATACGACCCACCTCCTCCCTGACCAACTCAGACAACCCAGACAAGTTGACCTGAGTGTGACCTTCAACACCTGCACACTGAAGACAGTAAATCGGTGACGTCATATTAAATATTCATTTTGCTCGCACCCCTCCTTTTCGTACAGATCCAACGTACACCTGTTGTCAAGGTCAAACCAGTGGTCTGACTGTCAGACCTTATGCGAGAAGATGGACCCGTACTGCCTGCTTTATAGGATTTTCGTCATGTCAACAGATCTGAAATCACTGAGCATGATCCAGTAAAAAAATACAGTGCAAGCACTCAAATACCCCTCGGCTCATGCAGTGACTCTATATATGCCAGGTTTCAAGGCAATTAATTGAAAATAAGAACGATTTACTAAAATTGATAAAACCAAAATAGCGGCCGCAACCTCGTTTTCAGTCTCACATGAAAACGGACAATACTAATAGACTCGCAGACCCCGAAAACCTATATATATACCAGGTTTCAAGAAAATTCTAAAAAAAAGTTTATAAAAAATTAGTTGCCAGGTGGCGGCCATATTGATTATCGGTGGGAAGCTGAAATTTTAATCAGGTCATCTCCATACTCATGGGTAACTTCACATAAAAAATTGGAGAGATCCAATAATTATTTTTCAAGTTATCGCATTAACAAGGAATTATTAAATTTAAAAATCAAGATGGCCGCCATAGCCTTGTTTTCAGTCGCACACTAAAACGGACAATGCCAATAGACTCGCAGACACCGAAAACCTATATATACCAGGTTTGGAGGGAAATCTGAAAAAAAGTATTAAAAAATTCAAATCGCCAGGTGGCGGCCATTTTGATTTTCGGTTGGAAGCTGAAAATCTAATGAGGTCATCTCCATACTCATGGGCAACATCACATAAAAGAGATTGGAGAGATGCAATAATTATTTTTTCCAAGTTATCGCGTTAACAAGATTTTTGTCAAATCTTCGACCTTGACCTTTGACCTTGGGTAAAAAAAGTGCAGGGAGGGGTTGAATGTTTGTATGAATTTAATCTGTTGCACCATGTTGGTGTAGTAGCCGAAAGAGTGTGTGCGGCGGCGGCGACCGAGACGGCGGCGCACGAAGGGGAAGACAATATCCTTTCGGCCCGTTGAGGCGTAAAAACGAGGTCATAAGATGCGGGGAATAAAACAGGCCAAGACATGCAAGAGCCTCAGTTACATGTATAACTACAACTTGAAGGGGAAAACTCCCACAGACAGTAGGTCATAGTCCATGATGTCCTGTTGATACCCCTCCTCAACTTAAACATGTCTCTCAATCCCATCCCATCATTTTGAAAACTTAAGCAAATCACACTCCTTTCTCACACTCCTTGCTCATTCAAGAAGTGTGATTTTCCACACACCACTTTTTTGCAAACCCCTAAGGGTTTTGCAAGGCCCATCTCTGCCCCCAACCCCCACCCCGCCCCCACACGTTACCTTGAACATGGCTGATGCCCCTCACCCCTCCCATCACCTTGAACAAGGGTGACGCCCAACACCCCCTCCCATCACCTTGAACATTGCTGACGCCCATCACACCCTCCAATCACCTTGAACATATATGACTTCCGCACATCAACCCCTCCACTGAACTTGAACATGACAGATTCAATGTTTGGTAAATTATACTTTTATTTTGTAGCAGTCACTTGCGGTATCCCTACACACCGGAATATATATTCACCGGAATACACACTAATGGGAGCCCGCCATTCAGTAAACAAGGATGTTATTCCGGTCTATTTCTGTAAACTTCCCGTAAAGTGTATTCAGATAATTAGGGTGACCCGTCACTTGAATAGTCAGAATGATTTTCAATACAGACAAATCCTGTGATTCCAGCCTGGGGACAAACTTGAGAAAACTCCCACACCCAAGGGGTTTGAACAAACAGCAAACCCCCAGGTAACCCCCGTGGTAGCCCTCACTGGCCCAGGCTGCCCCATGGTGGTAGATACATCCAAAAAAGTCATTTTGGTGTTTTTGTCGTGTTTTTTTCAGGATTTATGTGAATTTGTGAGACACAGTGGTGGCTTCGCTAGTACGGAGCGTGAGCAGATTTCGTACGGAAGCTCATTAGAGTAAGCCCCTTCTTCTTTTATTACTGTGCCAATGCAATAAACAGTCATTACTTTCGTTGTAAGCAGAACTGACACGCTGCGGTCAGTATGACACAACTCAACGTGCAGCCATGTGCCAACATCAGGTGTGAAAAATAGCTGATAGATCAAGGCTGACACTGTATGCAAAATCGGCCGCCGTTTTAGCAAACGAAATGGTTTGTTGATATTAAGGACAGGAGAGTAAATGTTATTGTTTTTTTCAAGCCAGTTTATAGGGTAGCCTACCAGAAAAACGGTGGGGGGGTTATTAGGGGGGAGGGGATGTGCGTTTATTAGGGTTAATACAGTATGTCAGCATTCCTAATTGTCCCAAACCTGGGAAACTCGTCGCTTTCTGTATTGTGGACCAATCTAAAAAAAATTAAACACCACTTTATCTGATTTTTTTTTTTTGCCGCCACCTGACAGCCCCAATGCTGAAAAAAATTATTGAAATTACCTATCACAGTGTAGTAGGAGTGTACTGTCCCTAAGCCTGCTAAGGACACTACACTAGCCTACACTAGGTTACAGTCTACAAAAGAAAGTCTTTTCAGGAGGGTCGTGATGAACAGCGAGAGATACGAGAGACACGAGAGAGACGAGAGACACGAGAGAGCGTGGTGATGAAAAGCGAGAGAGCCTAAAAACACGAGAGAGACCGTGATGAAAAGCGAGAGAGACGAAAAATACGAGAGAGACAAGAAAGCCTCAAAAACCCGCAATGATGAACAGCGAGAGATGAGAGATACGAGAGAGCCTAAGCTTTAATTAAAAAAATATATATTTAATTCTGAGCTTTAGGGCATATAGGCATAGGGTCTAGTCTACAGTTGTGCCAACTTGGGAAGAAAAAAAGAGTGAGAATCTCACTCTGAGAGAATTAAAATCGGGAGGATGGACGCCGCAGCCGGTCACAAAAGTGCCCAGAAAGAGGAAAGCCCATAAGGGGGGGTGCCACCGGGGATATTTTGAATTTTATCACAGCAAATGGTGGCCTCTGGAGTCTGGTGACCAGTTTGTGATGTATTTCTATGATTTTTAGTATGAAAGAGTGATTGTCAAATTAATCGTGAGTAAAAATCAGGAGAATCATGAGAGGACAATTTTTGGTCAGAAAATCGGGAGATCTCACGCCCAAATCGGGAAATTGGCACTACTGAGTCTAATAATAATATTAATTCCCATGCCATGATGCATTTTGTGTGAGCAGTGGTGAGCTGCTATAGGAAATATGGGATATTGTAAAATCAGAAGGCACTATAAAATATTAAGGCGATAACATTGACCACGTATAGTACTATTACTAGTAGTGCACCATTACATAGGCATAACGAAGTAGCTCCGTGGTTGGACACACAATTAATTATACAAGTTAAAATAAATATGCACATTATTTCGGCGGAATTAGTGTCATATAACTGATAATATACGTAGACTTGTATCATTCATTTTATTATAAATGTCAAAGAACAAGAAGTTCCAGAAAAACAAATGTTTTTATTTTGTAGAATATCCCGTTTAGACATCTCCGACAGGCTTAAACCACGAGTGACAACATAGTAGCTGAAGGCTTCAGCCACAGTGTGTGCTCGATCAAAAACACGGGAAATTCCATTAGGAGATCATATCTAAGACGTTTCCCAGAATAATCAGGTCAACAATTGGTTGATTATAATCTGTAACATTTCATCTCCACATGTGTCAAAACTATGCACGGCTGTCGTCACGTTTTAATTTGTTTGCTGTAATCAAGACAGCGTCTGTTTGACAGCTCAGATTAATCCGAGAGGTCAACCGGAAAAATAACATATTTATATATAAATGAAACGAGTTGTAAGCATTGACCCGGTATTGGGCCAACGTCTTGTTTATAATGCAAACTAATAGCGTTGGCCCGGCATTGAACCAGCGCTGTGGTCCTATTTGCAGGACGGAGCGGTCAGTAATTGTTGGAGACGGGTCAAAGTACAGGTAGCTTAGCGGGTCTTTTGCACAATCGTTGGTGCGACGCTGGGCCAGCATCTGGAGATGGTGGACCAGCGTTGTACCAACACGGGACACCGAAGTGGGCTGTATTCAGATGGTACAATAATTGGGCCAGCACTGTGTCTTGCTTGTTGTAGGCTAGTTGGCGCGATGCCGGTCCAGCATCTAAGGTGGTGGACCGGCATCGTGCCAACGCCTGGCTCAGATGGTAATGTGACATTTACTGATAAGAGGTGAAAGAGGGTATAAAGCCACTAGATTTGGGTGTGATACTTTTCTTTCACTTCTCACCTATCACAGTGATTATGACTTGGCTTAAGAGCGGTAACTGGTTACTGAGTCATGGCTAGTTACCGTTTTTTGCCTGGTGATAGTGGAGACTCTCTCTGAGCCATGGTTGGCTTTGTGGATAACCTTGTGGGTGGAAGCAGGCCATTGATTCGCTCAGAGAGAGTCAACAAATTCTTGCAGCTTATAGTGAGACTCAGGGATTTTGAGGCACTGTTTCAGTCAAACCCCAGTTGAGTGGGTCGTTTTCTTTTTCTGTACATATTGTAAAACAGCTGTCTGTCTCTGTGTCCTAATAAACGTGTATCCAGCTTCAAGTGTTGTGGACTCTTGACTTACGTCTCTGCCAAACTCCGAAAGTCATTGTGAGGCTCCATGACTTTTACCCACCATGATCCCATGTTCAGCTCGTCTGTTTTAATGCTATTAAAAATTATGAACATTTTTCGGACATTGGGGTTGAGATCTTTCTCATTCATCGCTATAGCGATGAATTCAAAAACGATGTTTTACGATTTGGACTCGTCCACGGCTAAACTACGGCCCGTACGGGCATTAGACAAAGTCATGCCTATATTTGCCGGCCCGATATTGTTTTTTTATCTGCTCATTTTTAATAAAATAATTTCACAAATCTAACTGTTTTTTAATTTTTAGTTTCTCTCGTGTCTTTCGCTTTTCATATTTGGGTTTTTGGAACCTCTCTCGTGTCTCTCGCTTTTCATCACGTAATTTTGCGATTTATCTGTATCTGTATATTACGATTTACGTGGCAGTACGCACTAGGCCTAATGTGCTATCGCGCCACGCCCACGCCCACGGGAGTAGCACTGCAGGGTTCTCTCGTATCTCTCGGACTCGTGTTTATCACGACCGTTTCAGGACAAGTATTCTACCATCCACTGAAGAAATGTTGCAAATAAATTAATGTCACCAGTTTATGGTGGTCGTCTCTCTCGACTTCTGTGCCGCGTCTAGATGACGTGGATGCTACTGGATCATCATCTCCAGTAGTTGATGTGACGTAATCGTCGATAATAGGGAATGGTCGCAAAACGGTGTCGTGGCGGTAGCTGTTCGCTGCTGTGAACAAAAGCCCAAAAAGAAAGTCACAAGCCAAAATATCTTGTTTTACAGTGTCTAAAATGTATTTCTGTTTTGTTTCCTTGTCCATTTCAGGACTGTAAGTATGTTATCTGCCGCTAAACATTCTTTGAAACATAAAAGTCAACATGAACTGATAAACACATTTTTTTTAGATAGGCTAGCTCCAGAGCAGCTCAGATGTTTTTTTGTTTTGGTTTTGTCTAAACCACACAGTCTGTAGAAATGTATATTTATTGTGGAAATAATCCATTGCCTGGCGGGCCCGGCCAATTTCATGAAACTCGGAATTTATGAATAATCCATAGCCCTACAGGTAGGGGAGAGTGAAGCAAGTTGGGCCACTTTAAAAAAAAAAAATTGTGCTCATACAATTCATATAGGCCTATAGGCAGAATAAATGTATATATTTATGAAAGTTTTTGTGGTTTGTTTTTGTAAAGTAACATACACAATAGGCGAAAAATATATAAAACAAACGTAAAATATGTAGTTTCTTGTTGGCAAGCTATAACAATATATTATCACAAATGCGATGTTTTCTACGTTATCCACATATCGTGGATCATTAATTCATTATTAGTGGGTAGTCCTTCATAACTACATAGTGCTGTATAAACCAAAGATAAGTGTTTGGAGTAAAAAATTTAATTGAATCAAATGGTTTGTCTTCAGTCGGTTCAACAGCAGAAATTCCTTATGTATGTCATTTTATCTTACAGTGGTTCGCTTTATTTTCTAAAAGATTTAGTGTTGATTTAAAGGGAAAATATCAGGCTTTTCATTACGGCTGACCCTTTTTTGAACATTTATCACTTATTGTCTCATACTTACAATGACGCATAGTATGCATATTATCTTTGTGACTTATTACTTACATGCATTCTATCAATTTCATCAGAGGAATTCACTGATAACGTAGGAAAAACAAGGATGAAATTTATTATAAATTAGGCAATAGTTCACTGGGACAATGAAAAAGGCAGAAAAGAGATTGGATGAAAAAACAATTGCACAGGAAACCTTGAGATGTTTGCTGATATGGAAACATCAAGTAGCCCCAACAAACAATCTATTTATTTTTAATATTCTCAATTCCAGTGGTAGGCCTAACAGTGTTTTTACCCATATGTAGCCTATCAAAATTGGTCACAATCTAAATTATATCTTGAAGCATTGATAAATGATCAGCATGAAATGCACATCAAAAATATTTTCTAAACTACATTAAAAAAATATTTTATCCATACTTTTTTTTATATTTTTGAAAAAGTTTATTACCGAATATTGTAAGTAAATAATGTAATTTATATTCACTAAATGCCACTAAACATGCCGCTGGGAAATCAGATTTGGCTATACAAGGGGTGGCCCAACTTGCCTCGCGGCCCAACTAACCTCACTCCCCCTACATAGTTGAAAACCTGCCGTCAGATTTAAAATGATCAACCAGGATCGCATGATTTTCAGCGATTTCCCCGTCAATTTTTAACCGATTTCCTTAAATATTTGCAAAGGCTATTTTCTATTAAAATCATAACAGCCTTGAATATTTCGTGAAATTATATGGCGTATTCTAACGACAGCACCGGCAGTATGGACTTTCCCATGATTTCTCCTCAGCCATGTGCCCTATTCCGTCCCCGTCCACAGCACATGAACATGAACAAGACCATTCCGGTGAATCAAAGTGGGTCCCTCCCGCCAATGTCTCAACAGTGTGTCCCCATTCCCATAAAGGCCCTGTGGTCCATGTTGTTCCGCGAGATCAAGGAATCTATAAAACGGACAAGAAAAGGGCTTGGCAAGAACAGAGAGATAAACTTGACGGAGTCAGGAATGGAACAGAGTTCTGGAACTCGTTCTTACGGCTAACGGTGGCCAAATGTAAAGAAACGAGAAAAACTCCCTTCATGATGGTTACTACTCACACTGAGAATGACAAAAACAGAGCTGACACGACGTTCGCAGCCTCGCTTGAAAAAGTACACAATGTCCACCAGGGGACCATCTTTGACAATAAGTTCAAAGTGGAGGTATAAAGATAACTATTAAAGAGCATGAGATGCTCTTCAAGCCACTAGTAAGCCACGTCCCCGAAGAGGACTATATTATAACCACTCGATCAGGCCTACTTCTCTATTACTTCTGCTCCTGTGAGCCGGCCCACAGGGCGAAGAGGTTGATTGGTTACCAATTAAATTCTCCTATTCTAACGCTAATCCCTGGCTTGGATTAGGTCTAGGGCTAGCCTTGGACTTCAATCAATAACCATGCACCTGCGTGTCACTGTTTTGTTTCTGGCAGCATCCTTGCCATTCAGAGGCACTCGCACACCAATTTAGTATGCTTGCTCTAAAATCCATAGTAGATGCAATCCAAACTTTTTATCTACCTCACTCAGTCTTCTACTTTTACTGTCTCGAGACATTTCCACTAATCCAGGCCACCGTACGATCAATACCCTTGTGGCGTTTGCCAAAAGGCTGTGAAATGGGGTCAGGACGCAATTAGGTGTGATGAATGCAAAACCTGGTATCACACCGACTGCATGAGTATGAACAATGTTCTAGCAAACCACAGCAACATCTTGTGGATCTGCTGTCCATGCGGCCTTCCGACAAATCACAGCCGCCCCAAGAACCCATCCATAATTCTACACTAATAAAATAACAAAGACACCTCCAAGTAAACTCAAACCAAATTCTTTCAACCGCCCACTCAGAGTTCTAAACATACATTTTCAATCAGTCAAAAATAAAACCATAGAATTAGAGCACGTCATTCACTCCACCAAGCCTGACATAATCATCGGAACGGAAACATGGCTAAATTCGAACATCAATTCTATAGAAATTTTCAAACCCGATTAGGTATAGGCCGACACTGTATACCGCAAAGACAGACCAAACCAGTCATTTAGCTGGTCGCTCAAACGTCTGTCTCTATATGGTTCAGCAGTCATGGTCTATATAGAGGCACTATAAGGTTTATACCAGAACTAGTGCATAATCTCGCGTCAGCCCTGGCGCTGCGCGCTCCTCCGATCTTGTTCCGCTAGTTTTATCTCAAGGGCTTAAACATTTGCCTTACTATAACCAATCACCTCATCATGAACAGTCACCAAGTCGCACACAGTTATCCTGTTTTGATCAATCCTCTATTCATGAACTCAAATCAGCTATAGGTAAACAATCTGCTGGATGTGATCACTCCCACTGTTTTGATAAAATAATATGTGGTGTACATAACTCATCTATAAGATCAAGTAGTGATTGTAAATAAAATTTCAAAAGAAAATATTTTTCTTTTGCGCATCGCAATGTACATAGGCTTTAACACGAATTAGATGAAATCTGAACATATCTTTATCCATTTCATCCTTTCAATGTTTATTGCTGCTGTGAAACAATTCGAATCAATACAATTTCTGATCAGGATATATTAATTGAGGGCTATAA
This sequence comes from Flabesymbios commensalis, assembly GCA_964017125.1. Taxonomy (NCBI): domain Eukaryota; kingdom Metazoa; phylum Annelida; class Polychaeta; order Terebellida; family Flabelligeridae; genus Flabesymbios; species Flabesymbios commensalis. The sequence continues at coordinate 72,128,645 of OZ024908.1, read as the reverse complement.
CGTTGAAAGGATTGTGTGTGGGGAAGGGGGGCTGTTGGTATAGGCCTACATAATAAATAATATTGATTTTACCAGACAGTGTGACCTTGAACGATATGGTATTGAAGTAATTTGGTTGGAACTTACAATGGGTAAGAAAAAGACACAGTTTCTTTTACATATAGATCTCCCAATAAGCACACTGTTCCGCTCAATGTTTGGCCTAACTATATAGAGGATGCCTTAGGCACTGCCTACTCTGAAAATAAGGGCATACCGGGTACTATTTTTCAGGTGACTTCAACATAGATTTACTTCCTGACAATAAGTCCAAGGGCTGTCAGAACCCCCTCTCATCCCCCCCTCTTTATACCTGCCACCGTTTTTTTCACATACTAGGATGTCTAGGGGTATCAAAAAGCCATGTTAGTCACGTGACTTGCGGTTGCAAAGAATCAGAATATCTAATCCAAAATGGCCGCCAATCTAGATATATTTGGCCATTTTTGGGCATTTTGAACAAAAAATTCATTTTAAAATATAACTGCTTTAGTCCGATCCAACCTCAGTCTTGTTACTTATACAATGTCTTTTTGTTGTTTCTTATAGATTTTTTGTCTTGAATCCGGTGAGTCCTAGCTTGAAAAATTCGGGCATTTGTGTAAAAACAAGGTCAAAGGTCAATTTCAAGGTCAAATATGATTTTTTAACAAATGAAGCTAGAAACAAGTGCAATACTTCATTTTCACGTGATTTTGACTGTGCAATCCATTTCTAATATTATTTTGAAAATTCAAAGTCATCTTCAAGGTCAAAAGGTCAATTTCAAGGTCATTTCAGAGAAAATATCCTTTTTAACAAGTAAAGCTAGGAACATGTGTAATACCTCTTTTTCATGGGATTTTGACAGAAAAATCCATTCATAATATGATTTTGGTGATTCTAGGTCATCTTCAATGTCATTGATTAAACATGCTGGAAGTGAAATGATCAGGTGACAGAAATTAATTCTGGTCATTGGTGAGGCGTTAAAAGGCAACAGGGAGGTGTTAACGGACGATGGGAGGCGTTAAATCATTTTAGGGCAGCGACAAGGCGCTTAAAGGCGACCAACAGGGCGCTAAAGGGGGGACTGAAAGGGGTTAAATGGCAATGGTGAGGCGTTAAAGGGCAGTGAGGAGGTGTTGAAGGGCAATGAGGATACGCTAATGGGCAACAAGTAGGCGTTAATGGGCGAAGAAGACACGTTAAAGTGCGACCAGATGTGTTAAAAATTGGCGGAGAGGCATTTTTTGACGGGACAGTGCAGCGTTAGAGGACAAAGAAAAGGGTGAGGCGTTAAAAGGCAATGAGGAGGTGTTGAAGGGCAATGAGGATACGCTGAAGGGCAGCAAGTAGGCGTTAAGGGGAGAAGAGGGGACATCAAAGTGCAACCAGATGTGGTAAAAGTTGACGGGGAGGCATTAAAGGGCTGTGGAGCAGCGTTAGAGGACAACAAGGAAGCGTTAAATAACAATGCAAGTATGTTAATGGGTGAGAGGGAGCATTAAAGGGTGATGCGTAAGCATTTATGGGCGAGGAGAAGCAGTAAATGGCGACGGAGAGTCGTCAAAGGGCGATGGGAAAGTGCTAAAGGGCGAATAAAATATGTTAAATACAGTTGGAGATGCATTAAAGGGCGATGTAGAGGCATTGCAGATGCGTTAATTGGCGATGGAAAAGCGTTAAAGGGCAACAGAGGTGATAAAGGGCGAAGAGGAGGCATTAAAAGGCGACAATTAAAGGTACACACTTCGAAGTAATCAGACTATAAAATTGGCTATAAGGCCTGATTTTTCTATTATTTATATTTATTTTGATACTATTGCCGCCAAAACGACTTTAAAATGCAGTTTTGTCATTCAACAATTTTCCAATGTGACCCACAAGTTGCGGAGCATTATCAATCAACAATAGATCATGTGATGTGGCCGTGTCTATTTCTGACAGCTCAGCAAACAAACAAGCAATAACTGAGCCGTTTTTCAAGTCAAGTTAGTCTAGAGACTAGAGTACTTTTAGACAGGACTATTACGGTTAGATGATAATTAGGCTATATCTTACTTGAACTGAGATGTTAATATATCTTTAATTTCAGAAGCCCGATGTGGGGTCGGTAGACTATACCGGTGGGGTTATCTGCAGCTGGGTAGGCCTACTATCATATTTTTTTTTTTTTGACATATTGTCCACTTGTATATTTTTTTATTTTTTTTATTGATAAAATATTCAATACAAAAGTTATCACAAGGCATGTGATAAGAATAAAAAAAACATAGGGTCTATACATAATGAAGTTAATGAGTTTAAAATAAGCATACATTATGAAATAAAAATAAGCATAATTTGTATTATGTTCATTAAAAATAATAACATCATAGTCCAGCAAGCTCAACACATCTGCACAGCACCTATACAACGCTGCTGCACCAATGCCACACAAATGCCCTGCGCCCGCTGAGAGGAAGCACTGGACCGGTGCCTGTTCTGTGCTGGAGAACAAAGAACCAGCACCGGCTCAGTACATCCTACGTACAGAAAACACGAAGGTTGGACCAGCGCTGTGGCAAAGCTGTTCTAGCATTAACGACACTGTCCAAACTTTGCTCCAGAATCGGCCCACCATCCGCGCCCGTTTGTATTGTATTATTGTGTTAATGTGCGAATAGAGGCTTGGCCCCCCTGCGCCCCCCTCTGGATCCCCGTCTGCTGATTCTATAAAATGATTGTAATGGATCAGATAGATGGCTATATTGTATATGATGTTCCAGACTATTGGCTATTACATTTTCTAAGATTTTGAAATTGAAACACAAGCTAGATACATAGGTGTTATTTTTCAGTTTGTTTTTAGGAAGAGATGTTTTTAACTGGTGGTCTTATATGCGCATTTGTGAAATTTTGAGGAAATGTGCTAGTTTCCATTGAAATGTTGATTTTATCAGTGATGGGAGTTATTAGTATGTCAAGAGAATTTTTCAGCGCCCTTGTAGGAATGGAGTTCAGATCACATGATTTTGACGATGAGCCCAAAAAAGGCTTTTTAATTTCATCTTCTGTCACACATTCAAAGTCTTTCATTTTGGATTCGATTTCAGGTTTTTTGCACTTCTGCAATATTTGGTACTTTATGCACAAATTTGGAACGAAGAGTTTCAATTTTATGTAGAAAATATTTCGATAAATGGTCACAAAGTGATTTTACTTATGTGAATTCTGGCATTAACGCTTTCTCATTGCACTTTCACGCCTCCTAGTCCACCGTTAAAACGTTTACTTCAGACTTTAACACCCAAATAAATTGTAGCATATATACAAGGTCAAGGTTTCTGCTGAATTCAAATCTGATGAGTGCTAGCTTATAAAGTTTGGGCATTTTTTGACATTCACGATCAAAGGTCAATTTCAATGTCAAATATGATTTTTAAACAAATGAAGCGATGAACAAGTGTAACACCTCAACTTCATGTGATTTTGACTGGGCTATCCATTTCTAAAATTATTTTAATTATTTAAAGTCATTTTTAAGGTCAATAGGTCAATTTCAAAGTCATTTAAGAGAATATATCATTTTTAACAAGTAAAGCTACGAACGCGTGTAATAATACCTCTTTTTCATGAGATTTTGACACAAAAATCCATTCATAATATAATTATGGTGATTCTAGGTCATCTTCAACGTCATTGGTTAAATATGCTGTAAGTGAAATGATCAGGTGACAGAAACGCAGCTAGGAACATGTGTAATACCTCTTTTCCGTCGAATTTTGAAGGAAAAAAACATTTATAGTATTCTTTTGGTGATTCAAGGTCATCTTCTTGAGGGTTCTAATAGATTTTTTTTGTGCTGAATTTAAATCCGATATGTGCCAGCTTGAAAAGCTTTGGCATTTTTGTGAATTAAAGGTCAAAGATAAATCTTAAGGTTAATTATGATTTTTCAACAAATGAAGCTTGTGGAACAAGTGTTTAAAGCGCATCTTCCCACGCAGCAAGACAGTACACCTTTGATTACTTTATCTGGCTTCAGAATCAGAAAGCAGAACTCTGAAGTGATGAGAAAGTATACTGAGGCATTTTCTACTGCTCTTTTTTGGAAGAGGTCCTCATCCAGACGTAGAAAGTTTTTGTAAGAGTTACTATTATTACATACAAGAAAATCTGGTCTTAATTGACTTTAATAACCCATGTGTTTTTCAGGTAGCTATTCTGCACACCACTTTTTCTTTGTCTCTCATTCCTCTTGAATAAAAGCCAACTCAGCTGTTGCAGCTGCAGCTCTGAGAAATAGTTGTTCCTTGAAAATGTATAGCAGCCAAGCCAGAGTCTTATTAGAAACACTACTGTAAAATTTATTTTTCTCTAGATCTATTTACATAAATGGAGCAGTCCATTAAAAAAAAAATAGGGGTCCGTACAAAGACAGTACACAGACCTTACATAAACCGCATAATTATGACCCTAGGAGCCGTATCATAACTGAACAATGACCTCAGTGCACACTGACCGTGGCACCCGTAAAGGGACCGTTAAACAACGTCATGGTGACCTCATGGATGCAATGCATGACTTTTTACCAACATGCGGATTACGTGTAGCATACCATAGCACTTCTTTCTGATGCCTATCCAATATTGTGGCTAAGTTTGAAGTCTATAGGTCTACGTCAAACACATTGGGAGAAATAGATGCGCGATTTTCGAGTAGTGGAAGAAGATTAAAAATAATAATAATAATATAGTTGAAAGTATTTAAGGAAAACAATAGTTTGGGCGGCTTCGCCCAAACTAATAATTAGAAGGTGGGAGTGGGTACGGGAGTGGGGAAATACATGAAATAGGTGGATGCTCGCTTCTCCAGGCCCATGTAGCCCTGCGGAGCAGGTCACCACAGCCAGATTCGTTTTAGCTGGCAGCGGGTATGTTGTGATCGATAGATAATTTTCGGAAGGCCGGGGCAGCCTGCAAGCGGGCTAGCTAACCCAAACAAACAAACAAACAAACAAACAAACGATAAGATTCTATTCCCGTTGAACAAGCACTCGCCAGGCCGTGAGAGTCCTGTACCCAGATTTATCTGGTGCTATGCGGACTTTCAGGTTAACTGGGGGTATAACTCATGATCAGAGAAGAAACACAGAAGAGGGAGAGGGACTGATCTAAGGGTGTGGCCCCCATTAAAGCAAAATAGGCGGGGGGAGTAAAGTAGATATAAAAATTAGAAGGTGGGAGGGGGTACGGGAGTGGGGAAATAGGTGGATGCTCGCTTCTCCAGGCCCATGGAGGCTTGGAGTCGCTGTAGCCCTGCGGAGCAGGTCACCACAGACAGCTGCGGAATTAGCTCGCAGCGGGTCGATAAGATTCTATTCTATTCTATTCTATTCATGTATTCTATTCTATTCTTAAATTAATGCAATGCCAATGACATTGAAAGGAAATGGGCACATTAATGGCCCTAATATATTAATAACAGGTATATAATATATTTAAGAAAAGTTCTTTGTGGCAACAAAAAACGTGTGGGCATTAGATTAAGTGTTAGGCCTAGTAACCTACTAATATTTTTACCACAAATCTGGGCGATAATAACAGAGTTTTTGGTTATTCTAAAAAATGCAGTAGTGGCATTATGTGATTATAGGCCCACCACCCTGAATGAGCCGAAATCCGAAGGGGTTGGCTACTAGAGATCCCCTACCCAAATTGCTGCTTTAAATGGTTGTTTCTGCGTCTGGTTAATTAAGAAAAATAGAGGAAGAATGCAATTCTGTGGATAAATGGTAGGCTAACCGCTAAGCTAGGGACGTTACAATCCGCTAGGCGCGCTGCAGGCGTTTGTGTCGTCATATACTGAATAGCGATCGGCGATGTTTTTTTTTAGCTTAATTAAAATCGTATACACTGTCATTCATTCATCCACGCTATGTTAATGAAGGTGGGAGGTGATGACCTAATAAAATCTGACCCCGATGAATACGAACATCCTCTCGTCACTTTTTTTCTGGGAGAAATTCCGCCCAGTGACAAGTGAAGGAATCCCCCAGAACGTAACATTTTATTTCCCTATTTAAATATAAATCACGGCCTGACTATTTTTAAATTTGTATTGACTAATATAAAGTATTATTTTCTGGTCATTTTGAAAAAAAGTTTGATAAAATCGACTCAGGCCCTCATACTTTTTGATGCGGCGCTGTTTGGCCTGTTTGACGGAAACGATTGGGTGACAACACCGACTGACGCGCGCACATGATCGTGCTATTTTTATGACGCGATTTGCGTAACGTGCGCTTTTTGTTCACCGACCATTAGGCCTATGTCACCGTCTTTAGACGTCAGAATATGACGTTTATACGTCAGATTCTGACGTCTAATGACAGAATCAGCCAGCTTTGGCTTTCCGACATATCGAATACGGTAGCGTCAACGAGTCTGTGATGCGATGACGTCAACGAGACCCGACGGGAAGCCGGTAATTCCCAAATGACCAAAAGAGCGCAAGATTAGTTTTAAACCTTATTTTTTCGGAAGAAAACATTATAAACTATTCTTACTTATTACACTAATGAATATATTTACTTTTTTTCTATTTCTTTTCCATTAATAAATGAAACTTCAAACGTTATTTGTGGCATGCCTCGTTTCCCAATTTTCCTATCAAGTATTAAACTTGATGTAAACAAAACATGTATGTAGGATGGCCACAACACGTGGATCAAACTTGTCATACTAGAGCATTGGCTGGACTTTAGTCAGCACCACACGTGGTATTCGACTTTGTGATCAGTGGATGGTTGCTCCCACAGCACATCCATCTGGAGTATCAAGCTGGAAAGGGGAAAGATGCTGGTTGACATTGATGAGCCATCTGGCTCTTGAATACTGTCACTGTTTTTTTTCTGTCTGCAGTGTCTTCAACGAAGTTGCAACCTAAACTTTTTTTTTGCAACAATTGACTTTTTATAATATATCGGGCCTGCTGCTGAATATATTTTAAAAACGATTTCATATAGGCCTAGTTCTAAAATATGTTTAGTTAATATACATTATTTGTAAATATACATGAATTACACAATATAACTCGGAGAGTACAGGTTTAATATTTTCATTGCTGCTCACATATAGGCCTATTGAATGTGCCTAATATAATTATAAATTGTATGCTATTGACAGTAGGCCTAATCATTTGTGATTCTATAATTGAACTCTAAGTCTGGGGGCTGGGCAGCCTTGTTTACTGAATGATAGGCACCCATTGATTCCAAATATAACTCTGTCGTATGAATAGCCACTCCATATGAAATTTAAAGGACTATAATAAAGGTCTTCTCGTGAATCTTTTTTAATGATATGGAAACTAAATTAGATATTTTTAAAGTAAATAACATCACTTATTCAGGTAAATTTTACAATTCATATTTTTTTCGCCCCTAAACTCACAGATAACGTTGAACTATTAATGCATATATCAAGTAAAAAAAATAGGTTATACAAAATAAGCTGTGTTAAATAGAAGCATTAGGCCAAAATTTTGCGAGCCACTTGGGCACAATCATGCAGCTAATAGAGAGCCCTGCAGTAAATTTGGGAGCCTCGGGCACCTGGGCTTTCCTCAAAATCGAGCACTGGGGAGGGGGGGGATCAACTAAATTTAACATCTCAGTAGGGGCCGCCTACAGTGTATTTTAATGTAGCTGATACTACACATAAATCACTATGAGTATCTGTATATTACGTGGCAGTACGCACTATATTGTGCTATCGCGTCACGGGAGTAACTTAGCAAGGACTGTTATCAAATGTTCATGATATAATTCATAGCCTCATGTGCATGCCAAGTACTCCACATTGTGGATTTTCTGGGGTCTCGCTGGATGGAAACTGCGCCTGAGTCCATTGTGGGTTCTTTTACGTCCAACTCAAAGTCAGTCAGACGAGCCATCTGAATTACTTGGTTCTCTGATCCCCACGACACGACATCGCTCCTGGTATACGGCACCTGGCAGCTCCGGGCGGTCACCCATCCAATTATGAACAGGTCGCGACGTTGCTTAACTTCAGTGATCAAGCCGACACCGATGAAACAACTCCGTATATGTGTATTCCGTATATGATACCACGTGGGCCTACTGTACTCATATTATAATTATGCTGAACATTACCATGATTACTTTCTGCATAAATAATAATTAAAATAAATTCTCAATCAAAATTAAATTACTGTGCAATTCAGAAAAGAAATGAGAATGTACAAATGCCAACATGATGACTGGGTTGGATGTGGAATTATTGTTAAATTAGGTGGTACGTTGTCATGATTCACTGAGTAAACATTGTGGGTGCAGTCACATGTGCAGCATGGGAAACGTCCATAGGAGTGGGGTCCGCTAAAATGTATATATTATGGTTCCTTGAAACAAAATGACACAGCTGCTTTAATCAATTAAAAAATGGAAAATGTGATAAAATAACCAGCTTAATATTGATAAAGCAATTAGATTCATTCAATTTTACATTGTATGATTTCCTTAAGTGTAAATAAAAATTAAAATCTAATGAGAATTGCACAACATATTTGTAATCCACAACAAATAACATATTTTGCCATATATATATATATTATGGCAGCATACCATGAACTAGTTGATGCATGACAGCAAAATTAGCCCTAGACCTACATGCAGTTGAGCAATAAATTAGGCTGTTTCGGTTTTGGATGGACAACTTTTTAGCCAAGGTCATATTTTTCTCTCGATTATTCAAATCTCACCTCAATGTCATTGCAAGGTCCTCATCAGGTCAAAGTATCAAATTTTATAAAATGAGTCCAATTATACAAACTTATGTGCGACAGCTCCTGAAGACCCTGGGAATCGTTCCCAGCAGCATGCACTGTGATTTAAACTATTGTGTGGCAGATCATGAACACCATCTGAAGTGTTCCAGTTGCTTCAAGACAATCAATTCAACCAATCAAGGGGTGATACATATAGCTGCCTGCATGACACCACCCCAGCCAGGACTGAATGCTATGTATGAAAATGGTGGTGTTAATTTACAAAAAAAATACTCATTTGGCCATGAAAATGACCTTTTGCAGAAAACAATTTAAACTGAAAATAGTATATCCAGCCAAAATCATATATATTATAAAACAGTATTGCACTTGAAGTTGTTAATTTGTTAATTGGCCCATGCATCAACGCTGAAATATCTTTGTATAAACCATGCAGACCAAAGGGGTTTTTCAATTTGAAATCATCATCACCGCCATTATGAATATTTTATTTTTTTCAGTGTGGGGATTATCTTGAGTTATTAATGAATCATCAATACCGGTACAGGATTTTCCAGTTAACCCGTTGAACACGAGATCATTATGCTACTGCGCTCTTTCTGAAACGAGATTATTTTATGACGTCATAGTTATCTCATGCAATCAGAGATCTCCGGGCCTCGTATCTGAATGGTCTCCCTAAATTACGGAGATCTCCGGGGCTCGTCACAAACGGGTTAAAATTTGACAGTAGCTCCTCAGCTTTATCAAGGTTTTATTTTTTTAAAAATCATGTTTTTGCCCATTTGACCTTGAAATTAACAAAACACAAAAAATGGATTCTCTGTTCAAAAATAGGTATTACACTTGCACAGTTTATTTGTATTTCTTAACCCTTTCACCACTGAAGCCCGTTTTTATGCGCTGAATGCCATAGCATTCATCACATAAAAACGGGCTTCAGTGGTGAAAGGGTTAAAATGGATATTTTCATAAATTTGACTTTGAAGTTGACCTTTTGACCTTTAGGATGACTTTGAATCGTCAAACTAATACCAGAAATGAATTATCAAGACAAGTCGAAATGGCATAAAAAGATCTATTACACTTGTTTCTAGCTTTATTTAATTTGAAAAATCATACTTTTGCATGTTTGACTTTAAAATTGACTTTTGACATTGAAGATGACCTTGAATCATCAAAATGATACCAGATATGGATTATCCAGTCCAAAATCACACGAAAAGAGGTACCAGGTATTACATTTAGTGACTTGTTTCTAGCTTAAAGGGACTGGCCCAGGCTAAAATCATCAATAAATCGTTGATTTTATTTCGGGTTCTTAATATGACCATATGATGTAAACATGTACATAGACTAGAACTGCAAATTTTTATAATTTTTGTGCTGCGCATTCATCAGTTAGACTAGATATAGAGACGAAATTCCCGCATTTCCTATTTTTGACATGGTTGTCAATAATTAGAAATCAGGAATTTCGTCTCTATATCTAGTCTAACTGGTGAATGCGCAGCACAAAAATTATAAAAATTTGCAGTTCTAGTCTATGTACATGTTTACATCATATGGTCATATTAAGAACCCAAAATAAAATCACCGATTTTTTGATGATTTTAGCGTGGGCCAGTCCCTTTAAATTGTAGAAAAATCATATTTTTGCATATTTGACCTTGAAATTGACTTTTGACCTTGAGGATGACCTTGAATCATCAAATGATAGTTAAAATGAATTACCCAGTCAAAAATCACAAGAAAAAGAGGTATTACACTTGTTTCTAGCTTAATTTGTTGAAAAAAAATATTTTTGCATAATTGACCTTGAAATTGACTTTTGACCTTGAAGATGACCTTGAATCATTAAAATAATAGCAGGAATGAATTATCCAGTCAAAAATCACATGAAAAAGAGGTATTATGCTTGTTTTTAGCTTAATTTGTTAAAAAAATATATTTTTGCATATTTGACCTTGAAATTGACTTTTGACCTTGAAAATGACCTTGAATCTTCAAAATGATACCAGAAATGAATTATCCAGTCAAAATCACACGAAAAAGAGGTATTACACTTCTTTCTAGCTTGATTTGTTGGAAAATGATATTTTTGCATATTTGACCTTGAAATTGACTTTTGACCTTGAAGATGACCTTGAATTATCAAAACAATACCAAAAATGAACTTTCCAGTCAAAATTACACAAATGAGATGTATTACACTTGTTCATAGTTTTATATTTGTTGAAAAGTCATACTTTTGATATGGTTATTTATAGTCAATAATGTTCATGTGAAACAAATTATCTTCAATTTGAGGGTGAAATGGTTGCCATAGCAACCATCTAGTGAGCATCTTCTAAAGCCATAATGTCTTGAGAGATTATCTACTTGACTTGCGGGTGCAACGTTGAGCTAATTTTCTTTCAGACACCGTCAAGAGCTTTTTCGACATTTCACATGACAAAAAATAAACTGTAGATTTATCATGTTTGATTGAACATAATTTATGTGAAGTAATTTACATAATTAAAATAGCTAATTTGCATATATTGACTAATGATTATAGCGTATTACTGTAAAAAACATATAATTTTATCGGTTTTGAAAATTTCAGACAATTATGTTTAAAAATGACTCAGTTATTTAAACTGCAAATGTTAAGTTTTTTCCACACAATCAAATTTTCATACTTACTGGCAACCATTGCATAATGAACACATAATTCGTTATGGGAAAAATCACAGTTTTCCATTACATAGCAAAGAAGACAAAAAACACCTAATTTTGAAACCTTAAAATTGCCATATCTCGATAACCGATCAAGATTTTTGAAAAATTTAAAAAACACTTTTTTCCTTTCATTGCCATCTATCCACGCATTTGAAAATTATATCCATAGCTGACAAATCTATTTTTGACTAATGTACCTAGCTAAGCGGACACTGTTTTCGCTATCTGTGATATGAGGTAGGCCCCTATAGACTAGTATAGGGTGGTAGCGGTAGTTTTTGCGCATCTAACCGAATACTGCCCACAGCGTGCACGAGTAAACCCCCTAATTCATTTATATCTGCCTCAGAGTAAAGGATGGGGAATTCGCGGGGATTCTGTGTTTAGCGTCACATGATCCAGAGCTCCAGATAACATGCGTATATGCGTAAAATACGCATGTAAAAACAGCAAATACTCATTGATAGAAAGTCTGAGGAGTAATATTACTCATGAAAAAACTATTTAAATACCCATCAAAGTAAAAGAAACAGACAAGATGAAACGATTGTTGCATTTTGTACGTGAGCAATCAGCAGAACTATGTGACCTGAGTGTAAGAAAAAAATGATCAATGAAGCTTTCATGTTGTTGTATGAATAAAAATACTCCTTGTTTATTTTTTCACTCCTCATCACCAATTTCAATGAGTGAAATACTCCTCAAACCAAAAAATTATCTGGAGCTCTGATGATCACTGCGTTGGTCACATGATCACACAGCGATCATGTGATACAATTTTCAGTGTTTCATCTAGCTATTTCTAACATGGCGCAGCGCCATGTTGCCTTTTGAGAGTGCCATGTTGCCCTTCATGAGCGTCATGTTGCCCTTCATGAGCGCCATGTTGCCCTTCGTGTGCGCCATGTTGCCTTTCTTATATTTAGAAGGTGATCTGCCTCTTTGAACTAGTTATTGTTACGTGATAATTAACCCACCCAGGTCAATGTGACAGTCAAAAACACCCCACATTCACTGATGTCGCTCGTTCACACCTATGACGCAATACCCTATAACGGCCTGTGTGTACATAGTGGTAATAACTGGCGATGTTTACACACTTAACTGATTCTGTTTGTACCCTTAATTGTGGAGGGTTGGTGTTGGAAATGCCCACCCGTGTCAACTGGGTGCCCGGCTTTCAGAAGGTGCCCCCAAATGATAGGTGGCGCCATGCCCCTTTTGAATCCTAGATGAAACACTGATTTTTCCCTCCTTGATATGCTTATTTGCATTTCATAGCTTCCGCCGGCCATCTTTAATTTTGAACTTTTGACAGAAAATTCATAGAATCTTATGTAATACCTCATTTTTGACTAATTTGAGGACATTGATTCCATGGGTATGGTTATTTTTACGATTCAAGGTCATCTAGAGGTCAAAACCAAGATGGTTGTCATAGCGGCCATCTTGAATTTTCAACTTTTGACAGAATAGCTCGAGAATCTTGTGTAATATCTCATTTTCGACTAATTTGAATTCACTGAATTCAGTAGAATGATTATTTTTACGTTTCAATGTCATCTGAAGGGCCAAAACAATATGGCCACCAATAAGGCCAAAAAAAATATATGTTTGTTTCCGATTTGTTGTCATTTTAACCAGTGGGTACATGTAGGTAGGAAATTTATTTTATTATATTTTTTATTATATTTTTTTGTCACTTCAACCAATTAACAATTTGTTTGTTTTTTTTGGAAGCCTCATGACACCCCTCTCCTTTACGTAACAGTTACTGTGATAACAGTCTGTAAGTCATCCCTTAACTTATGGTTTTCCTAAAAAAAAAAAATGGATTTTTTTTTTTGGAAATCCATAAAATAAATTTGGGTCGCACTTGTTTTGATAGGGTCGTCAGAAATCGGAAACAAACCATATATTTTTTTAGTCCTAACCAGAAATACATGGATACTGTAAAATGTGTTTCTATTCAATAATTTATCTGCTTTGCCCTTAAAATGACCTTTATATGACCCCTGACCCTGGAGTAGAGCCCCAGTAAAGGGCAACCCAGAACCATAAACCTTTATTACCCAGGTGTGGGTGCTTCAGTTGTTTTGCGACTTGAAGCCCATGTTCTACAAGACTCCAATTGACCTTATTAGCTTCCGCCGTCACCGTAGGTGAGACGAAGTGAGCTATGGATTCTACCTCCGTTTTTTTTGGCCTCTTCTTTTGCCTATAACTTTGTAAGAAAATAGCTAGGATAACAATTTTTGGTATGTGGGTTACTTCCAGGTGGCTAATGGACAGGTTAAAATATTTTTTATCTGAATTCAATACGCAAGGTTGCAGAGGAGAAAATGATGATGTGACGGCGTTGGGCCGTCCGTAAACAATTCGTTTCCGGAGCATATCTCTGAAAGTACTTGTCCGTTTGTCTTCAAATTTTACACACAACACCCCTAGGGGGTCTAGTTGTGCCTTTTGGGGTATTTGAACTTTGACCTACTTCTGGTTCAGAACTATGACCTATTTAGACGTTTTGACGCGCACTTCGTTTCCGGAGCAGATCTCGAAAAGTACTGGGCCGATGACAGTCATATTGCACATACATGTTCTCTAAGGTCCCTAGTTGTGCCTTTTCAGGTTTTTGGACCTTGACCTTGAAGTTGACCCAGCACTTTGATCTAATTTATAACATCGGTAAATCCGACTAAAAGATTTTGCGGAATATCATGAAATCCGCTCAAGATAGCTACACCATTACTCTAAAACAAATTGTTAGGTTTCAGGAGAGGATGCATCTTGGAAAATTTGAAGTTGATAAAATTCAAAATGGCCACCTATCGGCCATTATTCACCTCGACAGGCCTGATATTGCGGAATATCATGAAAACCGCTCAAGATAGCTACACCATTAATATCATAGAAATTGTAAGGTTTCAGGAGAGGATGCATCTTGAAAAATTTGAAGTTGATAAAATTCAAAATGGCCGCCTATCGGCCATTATTCACCTCGACAGGCCTGATATTGTGGAATATCATGAAAACCGCTCAAGATATCTACACCATTACTATAAAACAAATTGTAAGGCTTCAGGAGAGGATGCATTTTGAAAAAATTCAACTGGTCCAAGTTCAAAATGGCCGCCAATCGGCCATTATTCACTTTCACATGGCAGTTATTTGGTAAACCGTGCTAGATGGCTAGACCATTACTATAAAACAAAATGTGTGATTTCAGGAGAGGATGCATCTTGAAAAAATTCGACTCGATAAAATTCAAAATGGCCGCTTATCGGCCATTATTCACTTTCACATGGCCGTTATTTGGTGAACCGTGCTAGATGGCTAGACCATTACTGTAAAACGAAATGTGAGATTTCAGATGAGGATGCATCTTGAAAAAATTTGACTTGATCAAATTTAAAATGGCTGCCTTTTCGGTCATTATTCATTTTCACATGGCTGATATTTGGTAAACCGTGCTAGACGGCTAGACCATTACCTGATTACTATAAAACAAAGTGTGAGTTTTCGGGGGAGGATGCACCCTGAAAATTTTTACCTTACGAATTCAAAATGGCCGACAATCAGCATTATTTACCTCGATAGGCCTGATATCAGGTAAACCATGCTAGATACCTAGACCATTACTATAAAACAAAATGTGACGTTTCGAGAGAGGATGCCTTTTAAAAACTTTCGACTCAATCGAATTCAAAATGGCCGCCTATCGGCCACTATTTACTTTCACATTGCTGATATTTGGTAAACCGTGTTAGATAGCTGGACCATTACTATAAAACAAAATGTGAGATTACAAGAGAGGATGCATCTTGAAAAAAATTGACTCGATCAAATTCAAAATGGCCGCCTATCGGCCATTATTCACTTTCACATAGCCGTTTTTTGGTAACCGTACTAGATGGCTAGACCATTACTATAAAACAAAATGTGAGATTTCAGGAGAGGATGCATCTTGAAAAATTTTGACTTGATCAAATTCAAAATGGCCTCCTATCGGCCATTATTCACTTTCACATGGGCGATATTTGGTAAACCGTGCTAGATGGCTAGACCATTACTATAGAATGAAATGTGAGATTTCAGCTGAGGATGCATCTTGGAAAATTTTGACTTGATCAAATTCAAAATGGCCGCCTTTAGGCCATTATTCACTTTCACATGGCCGATATTTGGTAAGCCGTGCTAGATAGCTAGATGATTACTATAGAATGAAATGTGAGATTTCAGCTGAGGATGCATCTTGAAAAATTCTGACTCGATCAAATTCAAAATGGCCCCCTATCGGCCATTATTTACTTTCACATGCCCAATATTTTGCAAACTGTGTTAGATGTTAGTCCATTACTTTAAAACAAAATTTGAGGTTTCGGGGGAGGATGCACCCTAAGTTTTTAACTAGTTTATATCGAATTCAAAATGACCGTAAATCAGCTATTAGTTACCTCGATTGGCCTGATATCGGGTAAACCGTGCCAGATAGGTAGACCATTACTGGGATACTGATTAGGATCTTTAATTTCAATGGAGGTTTGCAATCTCTGACTGACTGTCTAGTTCTTATCTTACTCTTAGACTGAGCTTCTTAGACCTAGTTGTCTTGCGTCTTGATTTTTGACCTAGTTTTGCACTGATGTTAGGGCTGGTACAGGGTGTGATATAAAAGGGGACGGGTGATATAAAAGCAGGGTATCAACTCTCCAAGCCACTTATAATCACTGTAACCCCTAGGATGCGTGTTTGAAGGCTTCCCAGCCCCAATATATGTCAACTGCAGCCTTGTGGAACACTGTTTTGCAACAAAAAACATATGGAAACTGTAAAAATATGTTTTTATTCAATATTATAGCTGGTTTGACCTTGGAATAACCTTGATATGACCTTGACCCGACCCGGCAGTAGAACCCCATCAAAGGGCAACCCTAACCCATGTCACTTTTATTACCCAGGTGTGGGTGTCTCAGGTGCTTTGTGACTTCAAGCCCGCAAGACTCCAATTGACCATTTTTTGCATTGATTTTAGTGTTGGTGAAAGGTGTGATATAAGAGGGGACGGGGGATATAAGGGTGAATATATAATTTAAGGGTCATTTAGGGTCTTTTGGCTATTTTGAGCGAATTTATGCATTGTGTGGGTCCGAATTTCTTTAATATTGTCCTATGGGCGATGCGATAAACTGAGAAAAAACAATAATTCAATATCTCTGACGAATATTTTTTTATTCAACATGCAATGTGCTAAAATACACGAATTTGTACACAAATGCAATGTCTCCCAATATCTAACACCTGAAACGTAGACTGTTTTAACATGGAAGATTTGTTGGAAATAACTTAACCCCGAGTTATTTTGTAGCGCAATTGTTACGTTCAACGGAATTTATTCATATACAGACATGAACTCAATATAAAAAGTTGCTAAGGATACATTTACTGAGGCTTTTTAGCTGTCTCACGCAAACCGGTTAACTCAGCAACGCCAGTGTTATCTAAGCTCCTCAAATTGTGGTGTGATACCATTCAATTACTTTGATATATGCAGAGACAGCTGCAAAGTCCCATTATTTTGAGGTAGGTGAAATATTTGTAAACATTCAAAACAACCAAAACAATCACCCCTGAAGCGTATTCAATTTCTGTGTCAACTCAGAAACCCTCATAATTTAGCAAAAAATCATTGAAAAAATGTTAAACTGAACAAAGTGCTTGATAATGATGGCCATCCCCCTACCGCATCGGCGGGCAATGATACATCTATTTTAAATACATTAAAAATCGTTTTATATTGTCCGTATTCAACTCAGCATCATTATTATTTCGATCAACTCAGCAACGTTTATGAGTTGATCACTCAACTCAGAAACGTTGCTGAGTTGACCAAATTTAGCTTTCTGTCTCACTAATGTAATTAAGACTAAAAATGTAACTCTATAAATGTAAAATGTAATTAAAAAATATGTTTTTAATTAAATTAGACTGAGAGAGTATTCGCTTATGTAGACATTTTCACAACAATGAAAAAACGTTTCTGAGTTGAAAACAAAAACGTTGCTGTGTTTACTGAATTCTGCTTTCTGTCCCCCTTTTTGTAATTAAAACTGAAATTTTAACTCAGTCAATGTGAAATGCAGTTGAAAAGAAGCTGCTTTTGATTGAATTAGAGTGAGAGAGTATTTTAGAAGTTGTTTACATAAATAAAACTACAAATAACACTTAGTTAAATTTTTGAATCAAATTTACCCTCATCATATTGGCATGTATGTATTGTACAATGACCTCCGAAATACATTTTCAAATTAGGCTTGTTATGATCCCATTTCTTTTTTGTCTTTATAATGATGAACCAATTTTTTTTTCAGAAAATGGGGCTCAAGTGTTTAGAGATCTCGTAGATGCGCTTAAAACATGACTTTTACGTGCAATTATCGTGCTCAGCAACTATATAATTTCTCCATAAAATCACTGTTCTGTCTTTGCAATTTTTATTTCAAAAAGTGTTATAACTACTAACATATCACTAAACTATCATGCAAAGCAATTTATGCTCTTTAAAATTTGAAAATGATCAAATATATATATATAATTCGTTGCTGAGTTGACATTTTATTTTCACGGTCCTTCACAAGAACACATATTTTTTTTAAATCTGTTTTAGATTAAGCTCTGATATTTTAATTGTGTATCACATAGATTCTACCCTCAATATCTGACTCTAGTATATATAATTTGAAGCGACTTATTTTTTTTCAAAAATACAGATTGAAAGACCCCTTAAATTGTATATTCACCCATAAGAGTGGGGTATTAGCCCTGCAAGCCACATGATATTCACTGTAGCCCCTAGGATGCGTGTTGGACGGCTTCCCAGTCACAAATGTCAGCTGCAGCCTTGTGGAACACACTCCTTTGCAACAAAAAACTGTAAAAAATACTTTTTATTCAATATTTTAGCTTGTTTGACCTTCAAATGACCTTGACATGACCTTCGAGTAGTACCCCTGTGAAGTCTAACCCCAACCCAAGTCAGTTTATAGCTAGGTGTGAGCCCATCAACTGTAGGCAAAGATAATTCACATGGAAGATTGTTCCCCTAAAACTCCTTGTGTTGGCCTTATGTAGCGTGGCACAGGTGAGCACAATAGGCCTGGCACTCAAGAGGGTGATTGTGAAACAGCTGCATTTTAGCTTTCTTAAAACACTGACCCTGAAGCCCGGCACAAGCTCTACTTCAGTGCCGTCAGGCTCTAGTTTGATTATTTTGTCGCCCTCATTAACTTTTTAAGAAATTTGTCCAATGTTTTTTTTATTTCGTGGCCCTCATTAACTTTTCCAAACATTGGTTCAATGTTGTTTTTTTCTTAAATGTTTTTTTTTACCGCCCTTCCTCATTAGATTTTGGATTCTTTCCAATCTAAAACAGAGAAATTGAACTTAGTCGCCTCGGGCCAGCTCTGCTAATCTGGTATGCCTATGTCGCATCTGAAATTTGGAAATCAGCCAAAGGCTGTCACGGCATTTAGCGCTGCTTAACAGCCCCAGCGTGGTGAAGGTTTCAGCCACAGATTGACCCCATACAAAATTGTGTAACATTTTTTTGGGATGGTCATATTTAAGCCTTGGCATTGAATAATCAGTTCGAAAATAGTGTTTTTTAGAATCAGTAACATTTCAGCTACGAGATCGCATGCTGAGCTCATTTTCCGCCCAGTTATATAAAAGTTATGGACATTTATCGGAGCTTGGTGTCAAGATCGCTCTCACTGATTTTTTCGGGTAAAATGAATACAGCTATCCACAGCCTCCCTGGCCCGCTGTGTAAAAAAAGAATGATTATTTCCAGGGTATCGATAGCGAGTTGCTTTTTATTCAGCGTATCGGCATGTGGCAGCGATATTAGTAGCATAGCGGCAGCAAAACTCAGCATGTCGGCCCAACATGCTAATATGCCCTGGTTAGAATCCTGTGTATACTATAATATACCTACAATTTATACATACACATTACAAATATATACAATACAAGTGTCAATTAATTTATATAATAATAACATATTTTTTTTGTTTTTTTGTTTTGTTATCATCATTATCATCATACAAAACATACAATACTTATAAAAGAATAGAAAAAATACGTACTGGTACAAATATTAAACAGCAATATAGATCCACATATAATTTATACTTCCACATTACAAATATACAATAAAATTATGGAGGCTCACAGATGATTCCTCTGAGTAATATATTTTTTTACGATAGAAATACATGCCCGATTTGCTCAACATTTTGACTTGTATTAAAATGCTTAGAACTGTTACCGGTAATCTGATTGTAATATGATTGTAATTATTAGACTCACCAGTATCGCCGCTGCATTTTTTATGCTGCCATCTATTATACAGCCATCGCAATTCTGACCGTGCTGACGTGCTCGGACTTCTTCACCACCGGCAATACACAAGGAATCCAACTCAAAATTGTAGATAGATGTATGATATGGTAGTCAGTATGATATTCCAAGAAGTTATTGATTTTGTTAGTGAATCCGGCTGCCTATATACTCCACAGGAGATATGAGAATGCATTTTAATGTTTATTCAGATAAAACACTTGCACCAGTGGTGATGCTGTCACGACTTGGCAAGCGCCAGTAGTGCTCACAACTTTCATGGCTTATGTGAGAGTGTGTGACATATATATTGAGGTGTGAGTTTTGATTCGGGGAACATACATCATTACCATGTATAATATTTCATTTACATTTTCCTACTATTATATTGCAGCCCTGGATAACATACCCAAGTAAATAGTTTTGCAAATTAAAATATTGGTGGACTCATTTGACATCAAAAATATTCACCGTATATATATACGACATGATACACCATTTGATACCCGCCGGAACGCCTACAAGCACATGCTTCTATCACAAGTATTTTGTCTTCATCTCTTACAAAAAGTTAAACGACTGTTGTCAGCATAAATTTAATTTGTTACAGTAACAATAGGCTTGTACATTGGTACATGTATATAACCATACAATATCCATGTAGAATTCACGATTTTTGCAAACATAATGCGTTGACCCAATGCAGGGTTGCCACTGGTCAGGGAAAAGTCAGGGAAATTCAAGGTCAGGGAAAAGTCAGGGAATTTTGAAATTGGTCAGGGAAATTTGGAAATTTGTGAAAAGTCGGGGAAATTTAGGAAAATGGCACTCAGGTCAGGGAAATGTGTCCTTTTGCTTGATAAGTGGACTCTAAATGTGAACACAACATTATGTAAATTCATTGTTTTTATAATTTATCCGATCAGAATAGCATCAGTTAATCTGCAAATGCCATCAATTTCTAATAGTATAATAGGACACAGATCATTATTATATAACTATGGCAATCATCTGTTTTATCAAACACCCCTACTTTTCCAGATTTAAGCAATGAAGTTTGTCTGATGCAAACAATTTTCATCCAAATCAGGGTATGGATTGCAGTAGAGATTCACAACTTGATGTAAGTGACAATTTCAAAATTGTTAAGGGTGATAAGAAAATAAACTGATGCTTGGTTCAATATGCAGGCCTATACGTATTTTAATTACCGGTATGCTATATTGTTGCTGGAACGATCAATAATGTAGGCCTACATGCATTTATTATATGCATGTAGTTCTGTCAGGCATGCTGAGTTGGCATTTTTGTATCCCCCGCCCGCCGAAGTTGGGGCGGGGGTTATGTCGTCAGATGTCCGACCGTCTGTCCGGGGGAGGGGTCTTTGATATTGCACACACTCATCCCTTAGGGAGTGTAGATGTGCCTTTTGGAATTTATGCAATTTCAACTTCTTAAATGGAAATTGCAGTTTTAGGCAGGGGTATGCCCTGAAAAATTCAAATTGAAAATGGCAGACCATATCTGGCTATATCTAGCTATCTGGAAAACCATGCCAGATAGCTAGACCATTATTATATATACAAAACGAAATGTGCGGTTTCAGGTAAGGATATGCCCTGAAAAAAGTAAACACGATCTAATTTAAAATGGCCGATTTTCAGCTATAATTCATTTTATTATGCCTGATATCTGGCAAACTGCCAGATAGCTAGACCATTACTATAAAACAAAATGTGCCGTTGCAGGAAGTGATATGCCCTGAAAAATGTCAACTGATCAAATTCGAAATGGCCAACTTGAGGCCATTATTGTCTCTATTATTCCTTAATGCATTATTACAGAAAGACTCGAACATATCCTTTTAGGTGAAGGTAGGCATATACCTTACTATAATATGAGGCTACTATAAACATGTATACGGCAAGTAACGTTACACTGTTATGTAAATTTTAATGGATATTTTGGTCAGTGAAAACTGAAAATGGGTCAGGGAAAAGTCAGGGAAATGTCAGGGAATTTTAAATCTGATGTGAGTGGCAACCCTGCAATGCTTGGCTAAGCGTCGTATACTGCTGGCCAACATTAGGCCAGCATTGGGTCGATGTTTCGTGTTTGCTGGGTAGACTTATGACTGGCATTTGTCAGAGTGAATCATCGCTACTATTTTTAATACTATATAGCTATTTTATTTTAGTATGTTGGTTATATTATATCAGGTTGGTTATATATTATTCAGGTGATTTTAGGTATTGTATGTCTGGTTCATATGAGATTTATTAATTAGCCCATATTAACATGATGATACTGATAATAACTAGTGCTGCAGACCTTACATGATATTAACATTATTTACAAGATGTCGCTGTTGTGTAACTTTCTAGCAAACGTTTTACTCAACCCATTAAAAAAAACATATATCTAGATCTATCAGATAAATAACAACAAATATATACAGAATAGTATGTATTATTTAGTTATTTACACTTATTATATACGAATATAAATATCATATTTAGCATCCGGAGGGTTAATGGTGCTTCTAAGTATCACTCGTCACTAGTCGGCAGGACATGTTATCACTCTGTTGAGTTGTTACTCCATTGTTGAAGTTATTTGCGTTTTAGGTGGTGTTAAATCCACTGTGGAAGTGAATTGCGTTTTATAAAGTGTTTTATGTAGGTGTTTTATGTAATGTTGAAGTCAATCGCGTTTTATATGGTGTTTTATCTTCTGTTGTAGCTAATTGCATTTTATATCATGTTTTGTCAACTGTTCAAGTCAATTGCATTTTAGGTGGCGTTTTATCTAATCTTGCCAATTGCATTTTGCCTATGCCTACACTTGAAATAAATACACATGAAATATATATAGATTTGAACGACATGCCTATATCCTTACAAACACAGTTGACTCCTGGGAGCTGACAGTGTAATGATCTTTTCTGTTATTAATCAGACGGCTGCTTCTAGAGATATGAAAAAAACACAACCAGCATGACAACTTTTTATAAACTTAATATTTTTATTGACTAACAATATTTTGATATCTTATTGCGTTAAACTATTATTTTGTAGGATTATTAGGTTTGGTTTGCGCTATTCCCACTGTGTGGCGAATCGTCTCGTGCTGTGCTGTGGTTAACAACAATTACTCATTCTGTTGTGGCAAATATCGTCACGTATTACTTTAACGATCTTTAATGATCGAATTTTTTTATTGATATTACATGTTGCCCCGCTTGTCCAGTTGCGGTGAATCATTTTTGACTTGTGGTGAACTGTCCTCAGCTATGCTGTGGTGAACCGTCCAAAGCTGTGACGAGCCTCCAAAACTGTCCTGTGGCGAACCGTCCCTGTGGCGAACTGTCCTGATATTGTCTCACCACCCTAAATAAGCCGATATCACGGCAGGTGTATACCATATAGTCTGTTTGACGGTGGAGGATGGTCCAAAATGAAAGTTAGTTTTTTGGTATCCAGTCAGTCAATTCTCGAACGATTTTCATAAAGATTTTGTAAACCCTAACTTAGTCTATTTTCTAATCATTTGGCATCAATTACGAAAATTTTGTGAAAAAATATTGTATAGTTGAAAAGCTAAACCATTTGACATGTAGTATATGTCTATTTGTGACGCTCCTCTATAACATTAACCCATTAACCTAATTCCGATTTATTATCAGAATCGCGTTACCATGGTCACATGTGAAATCGTCTTACTTTTAAATGCTGATTGGAATGTCGAGAAATTTTCAGGGTTGTTGCCAAATGACTAGATAATATTAGTTACAAACTAGAGGGAGGGAGGGAGGGAGAGAGAGGGAGGAGAGAATAGAGAAAAGAAAAGGAGGAGAGAGTGGTAGAGAAAAAAAGTACAGAATATTCCACGAGTACAAAAACCTGAAATTAGATCCAAAATGAACTTGCGTCAGAAGATACAATTAGTTATCTGAAATTAAAAGCTCATTTTCAGTTCTTCGTCAAAATCATGTGATCTGGACCCAATTCCCACAAGCGAGTTGAAAAATTGTCTTGACATATTACCAAATCCCATCACTGACATAATTAACATTTCAATGTAAACTAGTTCTTCCTCAAAATGTCAAAAGCTTGTGTAAGAGCACTACTTAAAAAACATCTCTTGCTAAAACGAATAGAAAAATTACAGGCCTGTGTACAACTTAAGTTTAATTTCCCAAATCTTAGAAAAGGTAGTAGTTAATTGGCTGCAAGCTCATATGAAAGATAACCATGTATCTAATCCATTACAATCAGCCTACTGGAAACATCATTCTACAGAATCTGCTCACTGAAAATACAGTTATATAACAATATCATTATTAGTTTCCATGACAAGGGTGAAGTTACGGCTCTGACCTTGCTTGACTTGTCAGCTGCTTTCGACTGTCAGACTTTCTGATTGGTATGGAATATCTGGCCAGGTTCAAATTTAGCTCTCTTTTTTATTTGCAAAATAGGCACCAATCAGTAAAAATTAAAGACATTGTCAGATAAAGTTACACTCATTATGAAGTTCCACATGGCTTGTGGCGTATTTATGAGTGTGAGTAGTCTCAGTGATTTTACCTTAAACAGTACACCACTCGGCTCTATTATCTCTAGTTTTGCCATAAATCATCATCTTTATGCTGATGATATTAAAATTTACATGTCTCTATCCACTTCGAACGGTAATAAATCTCTTGAGAAGTTGCAACATTGCAAAAAAGGGTGTGTCGGCCTGTATGACAGGGTCTAAGCTGTGGAAGGGAGGGTGGGAGGGACAGAGAGAGGGAGAAATAAGATAGAGAGAGTGGACAAAGAGAGATAGTGCAGAATAGAGAGAGAGCGGAGAGAGAGATGGTCAGATACATTCCTCCTCTCTCCCTGTCTCCTCTCTCTTACTCTCTTGTGTGTACCTGTGGAAGTAATACCACAATTCCTATTAAAGTGTCCAAAACTACTGGTAGCGGTATGTTCTCCTGGTTACACCAACTGTTTATACATGTACTGCTATTTGTATATATTATGTGACGATCAGTCGTCAAGTTGGCTTCTGTCCAAAGTCTATTTAGCTGTCTGTTTAATTTTTATCATCATTGTGGTTTAACATTATGATTATGGTTAACACTATTGTGTGCGTTGGGACATTTAGGTAATGAGTTAGTAGGGGGAAATGAATTAAACGTGGAACGATTGTCATAGTGTTGTCAACTGATAATGCGGGAAAAATGTGACTGGACAGGTTGACTTACACTGTAATGCACTGTACTTAACTAATGGTGTGTTACAGACAATACATCGGGTATTGGGTTAATATTCATAATTCAAGTTGGTTAATTTCAGATTAATGTATTGTACTTTCAGTGATTTTACGTGGATGTAAAGTGTTATATTTTGGGCAGGTAGGTCAGAGTGGTGTTGGTATATTTTAGATTTCACCATATTGAAAGTGACGGTGACCCAGTAACCTTTTGACCGGGAGAGTGTACTATGTGACCTCGCTTATACTGGCATTTTTCACCTCTGTCTGGTGTATATAGTACTGAAATTTGGGTCATTCCGCGTTGTTTAAAGAAGGGAAATATGTTTAATTATCTTCTATGTTATCTTAGCAATGTATAAAATGTGGTGTCATAGGCTAACCTGTATGCTTAGAGGATAAATTAATTAGGGAAGCTAGGTGGGCAGTGTATCATTTGGTACATGTATACGGGAGGATTCCCCACAGGCTGACCATCTCGTGATTTAGAGTGTTGTGCAACGTTTTGTATTGATAGTCTAATATCATAAGTTTTACTTATTATTCAGAAGTTGAGTGCCTCTGTTGTGAATTCTAAAAGGTTGTGATAAATCTGAACTTTGTGGGGGAAGTTGGCCCACTGACTGTACATTACAAATTCTTATGCCAGTTAATAGCGAATTTAACACAGTTGCATGTTATGATTAATAAAGTTACTTGTCAAATGTATACATGTATATAATGTGAGCGTTTGAGGTAAGAGGCTCGGCTCAGCTTATGGGAACTTTAGTATTAATAAGACAGGGGGCTGTCTATTTTCTTGTGGCGTATTTATGAGTGTGAGTAGTCTGCAGTTGGCATAAATCTGAGGGGTGAGCGTGCTAGACAGGACACATACACGCAGGACACACAGAGGGCAGACAGGACTCAACACAGACAGATACGTGCAGGAGACGTGGACTTGGACTGTTGGTAGGTAGGCCCCCTATTTCAGGGAATCGTCTACACTTGTCCTACAGTAGGGTGAATGCAATGGCATTCCTAGGCTGCTAGCCTGACCTTGTGATTCTCTGCACTTGTTCTACAGAGGGGGTGAATGCGATGATATTCTTTGGCTGCTAGCCTGACCCGCTGAGTATCTGCACTTCGTCTTACAGAGGGGGTGAATGCAATGGCATTCTTTGGCTGATAGCCTGACCCGGTGAGTATCTGCACTTCGTCTTACAGAGGGGGTGAATGCAATGGCATTCTTTGGCTGATAGCCTGACCCGATGAGTATCTGCACTTCGTCTTACAGAGGGGGTGAATGCAATGGCATTCTTTGACTGCTAGCCTGGCCCGGTGAGTATCTGCACTTCGTCCTACAGAGGGGGTGAATGCGATGACATTCCTAGGCTGTTAGCCTGACCCTGTTTTGCATCGACAGATAGTGTGTGAATGTTCTGTCATTCTTTATGCTGATCATAGTCTATCCGTCTTATAACTGACCTATATTGTATTGATTGATGTTGCTACATTTTGTGGGGTTTTGTGTGTGTACTGCCCTGGGATTATTAGGGTTATTATTGTTGTCCATATTAGGAGATTGGGTAAATCCATTAGCGGAAAAGTCCACATACTTTTCAGGGTATATAATTATTGTATGTCAAGCAGATTATTATAGTTGATTGGTTAATCTAACTGGGGAGAAATGTGATCTAGTCTGATTTAATGTGATTATTACTGTTCAATGTGCATTACTATTGGGAATTCAGGGTAGTTAACTTGATGGGTTAATCCAACTGGTGAGAAATAATATAATTTTAGTCCGATTTAATGTGATTATTACTGTTCAATGTGCATTCCTATTGGGAATTCAGGGTGGTTATCTTGATGGGTTATGCTAACTGGTGAGAAATAATGTAATTTTAGTCTGATTTAATGTGATTATTACCATTCAATGTGCATTCATATTGGGAATTCAGGGTTAATCCAACTGGTGAGAAATAATGTGATTTAGTCTGTTTTAATCTGAGCATTTACTGTGTTAAGTGCATAAAGATTGGGAGTTTATTGTGTTTTGTTAGGGAAAAAAATTGTTTTATATTGTTTACTAAATCTGTGGTTCCCGTGAGTTATTTCATAGTTGATTAGATTTATTTCTAACCAGGGTTGGGGTCAATTACAAACATCAATTACAATTATAATTAGGACTTCCTAAATATAGTCAATTACAATAATAATTATAATTAGGACTTTTTTTACAATTTACAATTTTGTGTTTATAAAAAGGTCAATTACAATTATAATTATTTTTATCAATTATAATTACAATTATTTCAATATTTTCACCAACTAGAAAAAGTTGTTCGGAAACGAGCACGAAAGCAGCCCTCCGTTATCGCTCGACCACTATTTTAAAATTGTTTGCTAAAAAAATAATTGAAAAAAAAATTAAATGGCCGACTGGCTGCCATTTTAGATTTTTTAGTGTGTAATTTGTCATGGGTTATCCTTGTGTGAGACCTTACATTTTGTTTTATATTCATGGTCCAGTCATTTTGCATTTCTTGAGTTTAAGTAAATATTACAAAATTCAAAATGGCTGCTAAACGGCTATTTTGAAATTGTTTGATCCCAAACGTTAATCAGGTCATTGACTGACATAGCTGAACATATTTTCCAAATTAAAAGAAGATCTTTTTCCTGAAATGCTCTAGCGAGCATTTCTTCGTTAGTGGCCAAAGTAATTAAAGGGTTGATGATATTAGGATCAAAATGTCACCGAAACAATTCCCAAGTGGTATGTGATGGCTATGTGAAGTATGAGGAAGCAGGAGTTGATAGATTAGTAGCTATCTTGAAAACAAATAACTGCGACGGCCGAGGCGGCAGACAGTGTGAAATACAGTAAGCAGCCCGCCTCGGCGAGGGCTGCTTTATTATCTTGTAGCTATCAAATTTATAATCAATTACGATTTCAATTATATAAATATATATAAATAATGTGACGTCATGTATAATACTAAAATAGCTAAGTATAATACTATGTATAGGCCTAATACTAAAATTTGAAATCTCTGATGACGTGATGAACGTCAACATCGCACTCTCAGGAAACACAATTTGCTTATTGCGGACCAACATTATTAGGGTCCGGCAGTCGCTTGTCATTGTATCACTCAGCAAACGCTAGACACTTATCCAATGTTGTTTTAATTTTGGGCCATCATCGCAAACGGTGGTACAACATTAAAACACAGTTGTCTCAGTGTCTCTTATTTGTTGGAAGTTGCCCGGCAAACACCAATGTTGTCTTAATGTTGGGCCAGCGCCGTAGACGTTGGACCGCTATTGACACAAAATTGGGTGAATGTCTCGTGTTTGCTGGTGAGAATATAATTTTCTGAGGCCTACACGTCTAAAATTGTCAGCAGGAAATAAAATATAGCTGTTGTAGGCCAAAATCGTCGATGCACTTCTATCATTCTGATGCATCCTAATAATTTAATATCATTTTCAGTGCCCAATAAAAACACCACACCCATGTGAAAGCGAACTTGGAATAAATATTAACCCTTTGAAGCCTGAGTTTACCATTGTCATCTTCATCCACTACAAGCTGCCAATTGCTGTCGCAATTCTCGACTTGTAGTGGATGAAGATGATTTGATGTGGTTTAAAAATTAAAGAAAATTACCACGTATTGGTAAACCAGTTTTATGGAAATTTTCGTTCTAACACCCTTGGTTGTAGGAAAATTAAGGTAAGTTTCATGGAAGTAAAAAGATGCTTTAATGCATCGTGAGGGCTTAAATGATTAAAGATATGAGTTAGTTGCAGACTAATCGCGTCGGTTATCGACCCTTGGTTGTAAAAGGTGTCACCCCTGCCACGCCTTGCAATGTGGCGGTGACGTGAGAGTGGAGGGGGGGGGGGGGAGGGGCGCTTGCAGTCACAACAGACACCCTACACCCTGCCCCACACTTATATTTATCTTATTCTCGTCTTTAAATTATACCTTTCTAAGCAATGTACTTGTAATTTGTGTTTATATTGGTCATTGAAGAATGAAACAACAGCGCTGAAATGTTTATTAGTTGGGAAACAGGATTAACCTAAATCTTATTCTTTAGGGCCTGAATCGTTACGCGATAGCCAGAGGTCAAGATAGGAAGATACGCGATGAACAAATGCACTAGAAATAGAGGGGACACATACATACATACATACATACATGTATACAGTAATTAGCAAAAACGAAATATTGGCCCAAAGTTGTTTTAATGCTGGGCCATATACACAGACGCTGGCCCAACTTCAAGCTGTGATTGTGGCAATGCCTCGTGCTTAGCGGGTAGGATCTTTCATCCTACAATGTATTACATATATATATATATATATATATATATATATATATATATATATATATATATATATATATAGGTAGTATTGGAAGGTGTAATAAAACTAAACCGGTCCTGGGAGCATGTCAGCGGTGATTGTGGGGTGGTAGGATCCTACGCCCACCCCACCAACGGTGATTAACACAGGCATATAATGACATACTGATCGTGACACTTGACTTGCTGATAAACCCGTTTTATTTCTTTAAATCAGTATCTGTTAAGTATTGTTCAGGTCTGATCATGGCGCCGTGTTATGTGATAGTTTGACATTCTCAAATAATTCAAAATTATGACTAATTGTACTATATCCAGTAAATTATTCAACAGTGCTTAAAGTTGATCAGGTATTAAACATAGTTTTTACGTAGTATATAATCTGCCACCATTATTTTTAAAGAAATTGTTAAAAATATGTTCAATAATCAATTTAAGAATAACAATTTAAAGACACAAATAGATGTGTAATTGAGCTGTAATTAAAATATAATTGACCAATTACAGACATTTTTTTCCAATTACAATTATAGTTACAATTATACATATTTATAATATAATTATAATTACAATTATAATTAATTGACATATTTCCTTCAATTACAATTACGCCTTCAATTACACAAAAAATGGCTCAATTATAATTAATTACAATTACATTTATAATTTACCACAAGCCTGTTTCCAACCATATAGTGGATGTCGGCTAATCTCCGCTGTTCTTCGGATTTAACTGGTTTTATTGGGTATTTTGAGGGTATTGCACAACCGTCCTTTCAGGTATTTGCTGTTTGGGCACATGCTGCAATGCTCCTGGCAATTGCCAGTGGTGTCAGAACTGATTGGGAAGGCTGAGGTTATGGGTTGGTGTCAGTGGTTTCGCGAGATACGCGATTGAGAGACTCAGCCACAAACTACCATATTGCGATCGTGTGGCGACTGGACGTTAGTCTGACACCTTTTTAGGAGCCGACTCTTCTGACCGCTTGGCCGTCACACTATTGAAATATAATACAGAAAACACAAAACAATGGCACAATGTTAGTATAATGTTAAGCCACCGTTTGCGACGCTTCCCAACTTTGTACCAATATTGTGTGAATGTCTCATGTTTGCTGGGATTGGTCTACAACATCTCCCATCTCACCAGTCGGCCCATATGTGCCGCGGATTGACAGTTAAGCTTTCCCAGTATCACACACTGACAATGTGTGGGTTTGGAACAACACTGCCATATGTGATTGTTTTGGGGTTTTTTTTAAATGGATCATCTCCTTGCACAAAGTGTTGTTCATAGGCTTAACAGCTCTTTGAAAAACAACAACTTATTTTACAAGAGCAAAATATGAGGGGTTTCGCCAATTTGAGAACTCATTCTATTACTATCCCACTTCAATAGTTCTGTTAATAAGCACACCATAAAGTACACAATATAAAATCTCGGAGAACTATCAATTAGAAGTCCTGTGCAAGTTGTGCAAATTTTCATTGATTTGTAATACATGTACATGTACATGATGTAGTAGAAAGTCATCAGGTCACCCATAAAAAGCGGAAAAATAAAAAAAAAATCTGTCCTTCAAGATTCTGTATATTTTCATGTGGATGAAACTGCTGAAATATCACTTATTCTGTTCCAATAAAATAATGTTATAATGATAAAGTCGTTCTCATTATTATTGTACCTGTGATATTTAAACACCCGAACATGCTAACAGTGCACATCGCTTGTATGGCTAGGCTTACCTTGGCCGGGAGTCCTTTATCCTGTAGGCCTATTATGCGATTTCAACAAATTCTACTGTTTGTTTGTTTGTTTATTTATTAGTCATAACAATATCTTCAACCAAATTATGTTTAAAATAGTGAATAATAATATAGGCCACTGGACCCATCGATTATTCTGTCTAAAGAATATTGATAGCGAGTAGACTAGATCTAGTACTAGATCTAATGGTACAATTGAACCCCACTAATTGTGCTACATCACATGTAGCAGGTTGTGAATAAAGAATAATTAATGTATCAGTACTTTACCTCTTTACCTTCGACATTTTTGTACATGTATAACATCCAATACTTTGATTTCGCAGGAACACCAGGAACGGGAAAAACTACTCTAGGAATTGAGCTTGGAGCTCGCTCGGGAATGACATTTGTAAATGTTGGTGACTTGGCAAAAAATGAAGAGCTGTTTGATGGCTATGATGAAGAATATGAATGTCCAGTTTTAGATGAAGACAGAGTAGGTGTAATTTTGAATAAACATGCCCCTTCAATTTTAAATACAATTTCACAATTGAAAAATAAGGTAACTTTCAAATTAAACTCATTTTGTCCATCTGTCTTTAAACGTAAGTAATTAATTTTAAGTGATTGAAAATTGTTTTTTTGACTGTTTAACACCGCTTCTACTTGATATGTCATTATTTTATATTTTACAAAAATAGCGATGAGCATCACCATTAGCTTTGCATAAGGATTTTTTTTACAAAACTAGGGGTGAGCATCACAATTAGCTTTTCATAAGGATTTTTTTTACAAAAATAGCGGTGAGCTTCACCATTAGCTTTTCATAAGGATTTTTTTTACAAAAATAACGGTGAGCATCACCATTAGCTTTTCATAAGGAATTGTGTTATGTGCATAGGTTGTGGATACCTTAGAAGATGCTATGAACACTGGTGGCAATATAGTGGATTATCATGGTTGTGACTTCTTCCCTGAACGCTGGTTTGACATAGTTTTTGTGCTGAGGACAGATAATGGCTTACTTTACAAGAGACTGGAAGAAAGGTACATGTACCACATGATACTCATGGTGCAGTTTTGAAACCAGATAAAGTGTAATTTGTATATCATAGGCCCCAAATTTTATAATATTCGAAATTTTATTCTAAATTTTCGACTTATTAAAATATCTCACTGGCACTATCCACGTTTTCAAATGTGTAATACGTATATTAATAATGTGAGACTTTATGGAAGGATGCACCCTGAAAAATGTCAGCTCGATCAAATTAAAATTGGCTGGCTAACGGCCATTATTTATTTTGATATTTATTTTGCTATAGCTAGACCATTACTAAAAAACAAAATGTGCAGCTTTTGATATCCGGGTCCCCTGGATCAATTCAACTTGATAAAATTAAAAAGCTACGGTCAGCCATTTTTTCTTTAATATGCCTGATATTTGGCAAACTGTTCCAGCTAGCTGGACCATTAGGTACCATGATTACTATAAAACAAAATGTGCGATTTCAAGAAGGGATGAGCCTTGAAAAATTTCAACTTGGTCAAATAATAATGTATCGGGAACACCATGCCAGATAGCTAGACCATACCATGAAGCCCATAAATGCCAGACTATACCGGGCGGGGGCCCTAGGGTAGTGGTTAGCACCGCTGCCTTTCACGCCAGAGTTCGGGGTTCGGTTCCCGGTCTCGGCGGTTTGAAAGAAACAAAAATGTTTCTTCCCCATCCACGTGTGAAAGTATTGTGGGGAGCCTCTGTGACCGAGAGGTAGCGTGCTCGGCCTCAGACCGTCAGGGCTCGAATTTCGAATCCTGTGTCTGGAGGACAGTGTCATCTCAATCATCTCGCCATCCTCAGGAGGTTCTCCTGGCCCAGTTTAGCCTATATGTGCACAAAGGTGGCCTAAAGCCCGATTCATTCCATTTGGCCAGACTATACCGCGCTACTTTTTTTCAACCATCCACGCGGTATACAACAGGTAAGCGATATGTATGGCTGGGATACTGTTTAATCCCTCTGCTTTTATGATCACTGGTCTAAGTGAAATCAGCCGTGAAATGTCAGTAGCTTTGTCACAGTTAGCTCATCACAGTCAGCATTAACACCTGCTGTGACAGGTAGCCTTGCTCACGTTTGAACGAATACGGCTCATTAGTACAGGTGGCATAACATCGGAGGAGATTAGTAATGGCATATCACTTGCAGTATTACTCTCGGCTGGAAGGATTATCTGTTCAATGATAACTGACACGCTGAGCAGTTATAATTCAGACACAAGTCATCATGTCGCCCACTACATGGCGAATATACAACAGCTTTCACATTAGAGTAGCTGGCCCAGCTGACCCAATCCACATGATGTCCTACGTCGAAGCTACACAACTGTTTTCAAACTGCAAGTGATTTTAAATGACTGAAGGTAAATTCGCTACATAAAGTTGTGAAGAGAGCCATGCTGGTTCTGCTCCCACAAGTCGATAACGATAATGATCGTTTTTTATCATAGTGACCTGTGTTACAATGCTTTTGTTACATCAAACATAAATTAAACAGTTTTAACACCCAGCCCAATGGGCTTATAAGTCACTTTAAAATATTATTATAACTTTGTGTACCTGTAAAAAATACAGATTTGGCCACACACTGAGACGCAGTAGCACTGGAACCATTCCCAAGTTGACCAACCTGAAGAAAAAAAAGCCAATGCCCCGCGCCTCAGCGTATTGATATAATATTTCATATAGACATATATATAGTATATATATACAATATTACATTGCTATTATAAATATTATAAACATGAAAATTCGTAATCAATATAATCTGTTGAACATTTTATGAAACATACAGTGCTTCTCTGCGTTTTTGAAATGCTTTATGTATATATTTAGCCAGTGGACGCACGGCCTGCTGCATAAGAGCATTCAGCTTTGCTACATTATCACCTACTAAATTTGAAAAATATACCTCTAATAAATTCTGCCTCTCTATATTGTATTTCGGGCAATTTAAAATAAAATGAAACTCATCTTCTACAGACTCCTGGTCACAAAACGTACATTTTCTCTCACTGAGTGGCTCATTTTTGAAACGACCTGTATCGACTCTTAGAGGAAGAATACCACATCTAAATTGGGCTAAATAAGATCTTTCCTGACGTGAAAGATTAAAAGCTATGTAATTCTCAAGCCCGTAATTAGTTTTAAATTCTCTGTAAATACATGTACGTAGTTTTGGTTTACTCATTACACTTGCATGCCAGGTTTCTGCACAATTATTAAACAAAATATTCCTAGCGTAACTAATATCACACGCTTGAACATTATTATAAATATCGAGCTCCCCCATAGATTCAAATATACGGCGAACCTGTGTGGGCCAATCATTTACTTTGGGATTTAAATAATTGCACAAAAATATTTTCTTTGCCAGTCTGCTATTATCCATTAAAATTAGCCGGTTCCACAGTCGAATGATTTCCAATTTATGACGATAATATGTTGGCAACCATCCAACATCACCTTCTATGGCGGGAATAGGCGCAAACTTATGCACCCCCATATAGAATCGTAGAGCACGTTTTTGAACAGCTACCGTTTTTTGGTATAGTTTATGGCCCCATACTCCAGCGCAATAATCAGTCACTGGTATAACCCCTGCATTATACAGAGAAGAGCCCAAAACTCTGCCTCCTCAGCACCTAAAGTCTCAGCAGAGGTATTGAAATCTAAATGTTCTTCAAATATAACTCCAAGATACTTATACTGATCTTCATAATTTAACACCAAGATGAAATACATATTGTGACCTACACAAGTTTTTTCTTCCTAAAATGCATGACTTTAGTTTTACTACAATTCACTTCCAGGCGCCATTTCCTACACCATTCATATACAATATCTTACATATTTTGCATATCATCTTCAGACTCTGATAACAGTGCTATATCATCTGCATACAATAGTATCGGAACTTTATCATTACCCACAGATATACCATAACCAATAGCCTTTATTACTTTAGCTAAATCATTTATAAAAAGAGAGAAAAGTGTGGGAGAGAGTGTATCCCCCTGTCTCACTCCGCTATTAATGGAAAACCAGTCAGTGTACAATTTACTTACTTTTACATTACTAATAGTGTCGAGAGTAAATTGATTTAACAGACCAATACATTTTGCCATCAATACCATTCTGTAAAAGTTTATAAAAAAGTGCTTCACGGTCTATCAAGTCGAAAGCTTTCTTAAAGTCAATAAATCTAGTGAAAGTTCCTGATTTTTTATATGCGTTTGTTTGCAGAATTAAAGCAAGAGAAAAAACATGGTCTATACAGACTCGGTTTCTTCTGAACCCATTCTGTTCTTCAACTAATAAATTATTATTCTCCAAATATGCCATTACTCTGTTATTTAGAATAGATTAATACATTTTTGCACTTGTGCAAAGTAAACCAACTCCTCTGTAATTCAAAGGTTCACATTTATCAAGTTGAGCGGATTTTGGTATTGGTGAGATGGTAGCTCTCAGCCACTCCCCGGGTACCTTTCCCGTGGAAAAACATAAAAGATATAACTTATGCAAAGCTGTAATTATAGTATCATTCTTCAAAACTTCATAAGGCACTTTATCAGGACCTGCAGACTTACCATTTTTGCTGCTCATAATAGCTTTTTCAACCTCCTGAGTTGTTATACTTGCATTAAGATTTTTAATATAATTATACAGTGGATCAGCAATATTACTTTCTAATATTTCTTTATTTCGAAGCATAGTTTGAGAAAAATTATCATCAACAAATGCCCTGACATCATTATTATATAATTGGGAAAAATCTGACAGCCACTTCTTTAACACATTCTCATTATCAGTGTATTGGACATTATTAATCTTTACTTCCATTGGTATATGACTTTTTCTCTTAGGGCCTAGCTTTTTGACATGATCCCAAAAATTCCTTGGATTGGATGTATCAGTGCAAAATTCTTCAATATTTAACATTATAGATCTCTTATGAGCTCTGTCATATTGCCTAAGAGTTTTATCAAACTTTGATCTTGACATCTTAGAATCAGTAAGAAGTTTTGTTTTCTCTCTTCTAGCTCATCTAAATTTACTAAACAATTTGTCTTTAAGACACATCTCATTCCATAAACTGCTAAGTTCTTCATTCCAATATGAACGGCATTTTCTCCCTCTCCTCTGCAATGTCTGCCCGGAGAGTAGGTAGGATTTTTTTCTTTTATCTCAGAGTAAATACATTCACACATTTTTTTATACATATCATCAATATCAAGCTGTGACTGTCTACTACTCTGAATAGATGTATTAACATTTGAAATACATTTTCAGATGTCATAAAATCAGGTGGTATCTGATGGATTTTAAATCTGGTTTCATCCTGCCCCGCCTAGCTAGTGTCATTGCGAAACACGTGGTCTCAGAACACGAAGCTATCTCAATTCTGGCCTGACCTCAGGTGACAGTGGTTCACCAGTGATCCAGCATTCCGTGTTGTTGTAAGCCACAGCAAGCTGTGAACATACGTAGCAAACACAAGACGTTGATCATAATGTTGGCTCAATGTCTCCAGCACCAACGGTCTTGACGATGAGCAGTATCGTCCTGCAATTACTATACTATTACTATAAAACATACATGTTATGTGACACTTTATAGAAGGATGTATTCTGAAAAATGTCACATTGATCAAGTTTTAAATGGCGACTACTATTTACTTTAATATGTGTAATATCTCGAAAACTGCCAGATAGCTGAACCATCACCCGCAGCTCGATCAATTAATGATTTCTCATGAAAGCGCCTTGTTGTAAAACTGAACATTTAAAAAAAAAACTATTTTAATCATATTGTTTACTTAAATACTGCATGTTTATTTAAATAATAATTTTTAGAAAACAGCATTATGTTGTTCCATGTTTTTATGCTATAATTGTAGGCTACTTTTAAACTGACTTGCGGCATACTGTAGATCTGGTAATTTCCTCGTGTTTATATTTTCGCTAATTTCTGCTTTTGGGACTTTTCACGATGTTTAGAATTCGTGATTTACATTTTTCTTTAGTAGCGCTAATTATAATAATAATAATTTTCACGAGATTCGCAAATTCAACAAACTCCAAGATGGCCATCAAAATCCTATGTCGCTCTCTAGAGCTTGAACCGCCTCAGGGATTCGCTTCATGTTTGGTTTAAAAGATAGACCTTACCCTGAACGTATGCGGAAAAGGTTTTGGTGTGATCCTGATAATAAAACTTTTTTTTTGTACATTTCAGTATTTTAGCGTATAGTTTAGTTTTGCTGATTTCGGCTATCATCAAAATTTGGTAATATAGCTATACACCCCTGCTTGAATTATTTCTAAATATTTACAGTACCGGTATGCATATTGGCCCTAGGAAATTTGCCCGGTGTATTTTTTTTGCGTTTTTTCAGCTTCTTCAACAAAATCCAAGATGGCCACCAAAATCATATGTCGCTCTCGAGAGCTTGAATCGCTTTATGGATTTGTTTCATGTTTGGTCTAAAGGAAAGACCTTACCCTGGACGTGTGCTGATTAGTTTTTGGTTTGATTATGATACTAGAAACTTTTATTTTTTCCGTTTTAGGATTTTAGCTGATATTTCAGTTTTGCTCATTTTTGCTATTATCAAAATTTGGTAATATAGTTATACAGCTCAAATTTGATCTTTTCGTTGTGAGTACACTCACTGGCCGTGAGAAATTTGTCTGGAGAATTGTTTTTCTTTTTTCAACAAAATTTAAAATGGCTGACGAATCACATGTTACTCTCAAGAGCTTGAACTGCTTCACTGATTTGTCCCAAGGAAGCAACTTACCCTGGCCATAATAATTATGTTGATTAGATTTTGGTGTCATTCTGACATCACATTTATACGAGGTTAGATCACAAATTTATACGAGGTTAGATCACAACTTCTGCTTTCTCATACTTTACATAGCCATCACATACTACTGGGGAATTGTTTTGATGACATTTTGATATCATATCATTGACCCTTAATTACTACGCCCACTAACGACGCGTTTGAGGAAAAAGTTTTCATCACATCACTTTTATTTTTGCAAATAAAGTATGTTCAAATGTTCATATGATCAGCTATGTCAGGCAATGGCCTGATTAATTTTGTAGCTATTTTGAATTTGAGTAATTTCAAGACATTATGTAACTCAAAAACAATGCAAAACAGCTGCAGAGGTGCTAACCCTTCCGATTTTCGCGGAAGATTTCCGATTTTTATGCCTTGTTTCCGCTATTACGATACCCATTAATAATCTTCCGCTTTTCGCATGGAAAACCTTATATAGGGCTAATATCCAATGTTGCAATACAATTTTGATTCCACTATGCGATTTTCGCGGTAAAAATGGCGGGAATGACGGCGGCATTACCGCCGTTTTTTTCTGACATCAACACAGCTTTTTTTCATTCTTTTAATTCCCAATCGATCTTGTCAACACCTTACAATTCAGCCAATCTATACATTGATAATATGTACCAATAATAGGCTATATTATCGCCTCTGTTTCACACAATCTGTGTTTGTTTACCACTGTTTACATTCTCAACAAAAAACAAAATGGCGGACGGCCGCCGAGTATTCCTGTCATCAATTATGTCAACTAGATATCTTGTTTTATACTCACTAATGTTTAATCTAATGTCCCCATATGATAATCATGTTTTTAATTGTATTAGTTGGTGTGTCACTGCATTCATATAATTTGCATTTTACATTGGGTCAGTGATTATTTTTCGGGAGCAGTAAACATTAGACCAGTCAGACTCAGGTGGTCAGTGTGAAAGCTGATTTCACACACTATGGCAGTCA
Source organism: Flabesymbios commensalis (assembly GCA_964017125.1). Lineage (NCBI taxonomy): Eukaryota > Metazoa > Annelida > Polychaeta > Terebellida > Flabelligeridae > Flabesymbios > Flabesymbios commensalis. The sequence goes on along the minus strand of OZ024908.1, from coordinate 72,089,453 downwards.
TGGCCCCGTTGCCCACTACAGATTTCCTGAAGCTGGTTCTTTTCGTAAGGACAACCAAAAAATTTAGCGGACAACACGAAATGTAGGGTTTGGTTGTCCATTGTCCTATATTTTTAGCTCCCGCCGTCACCGTAGGTGAGCGAAGGGAGCTATGGATTCTACCTCCGTTTTTTTTTGGCCTCTTCTTTTGCCTATAACTTTGTGAGAAAATAAGCTAGGATAACAATTTTTGGTATGTGGGTTACTTCCAGGTGGCTAATGGACGGGTTAAAATATTTTTAATCTGAATTCAATACGCAAGGTTGCAGAGGAGAAAATGATGATGTGACGGCGTTGGGCCGTTGGGCCGTTGGGCCGTTGGGCCGTCCGTAAACAATTCGTTTCCGGAGCATATCTCTGAAAGTACTTGTCCGATTTTCTTCAAATTTTACACACAACACCCCTAGGGGGTCTAGTTGTGCCTTTTGGGGTATTTGAACTTTGACCTACTTCTGGTTCAGAACTATGACCTATTTAGACGTTTTGACGCGCACTTCGTTTCCGGAGCAGATCTCGAAAAGTACTGGGCCGATGACAGTCATATTGCACATACATGTTCTCTAAGGTCCCTAGTTGTGCCTTTTCAGGTTTTTGGACCTTGACCTTGAAGTTGACCCAGCACTTTGACCTAATTTATAACATCGGTAAATCCGACTGAAAGATTTTGCGGAATATCATGAAAACCGCTCAAGATAGCTACACCATTACTATAAAACAAATTGTGAGGTTTCAGGAGAGGATGCATCTTGAAAAATTTCAAGTCGATAAAATTAAAAATGGCCGCCTATCGGCCATTATTCACCTTGACAGGCCTGATATTGCGGAATATCATGAAAACCGCTCAAGATAGCTACACCATTAATATCAAATAAATTGTAAGGTTTCAGGAGAGGATGCATCCTGAAAAATTTGAAGTTGATAAAATTCAAAATGGCCGCCTATCAGCCATTATTCACCTCGACAGGCCTGATATTGTGGAATATCATGAAAACCGCTCAAGATATCTAAACCATTACTATAAAATAAATTGTAAGGCTTCAGGAGAGGATGTATTTTAAAAAAATTCATTTTGTCAAAGTTCAAAATGGCCGCCAATCGGCCATTATTCACTTTCACATGGCCGTTATTTGGTAAACCGTGCTAGATGGCTAGACCATTACTATAAAACAAAATGTGTGATTTCAGGAGAGGATGCATCTTGAAAAAATTTGACTCGATAAAATTCAAAATGGCCGCTTATCAGTCATTATTCACTTTCACATGGCCGTTATTTGGTAAACCGTGCTAGATGGCTAGACCATTACTATAAAACAAAATGTGTGATTTCAGGAGAGGATGCATCTTGAAAAAATTCGACTCTATAAAATTCAAAATGGCCGCTTATCGGCCATTATTCACTTTCACATGGCCGTTATTTGGTAAACCGTGCTAGATGGCTAGACCATTACTATAAAACAAAATGTGTGATTTCAGGAGAGGATGCATCTTGAAAAAATTAGACTCGATAAAATTTAAAATGGCCGCTTATCGGCCATTATTCACTTTCACATGGCCGTTATTTGGTCAACCGTGCTAGATGGCTAGACCATTACTGTAAAACGAAATGTGAGATTTCAGATGAGGATGCATCTTGAAAAAAATTGACTTGATCAAATTTAAAATGGCCGCCTTTTCGGCCATTATTCATTTTCACATGGCTGATATTTGGTAAACCGTGCTAGATGGCTAGACCATTACCTGATTACTATAAAACAAAGTGTGAGTTTTCGGGAGAGGATGCACCCTGAAAATTTTTAATTTATGAATTCAAAATGGCCGACAATCAGCATTATTTACCTCGATAGGCCTGATATCAGGTAAACCGTGCTAGATAGCTAGACCATTACTATAAAACAAAATGTGACGTTTAGAGAGAGGATGCCTTTAAAAAACTTTCGACTCAATCGAATTCAAAATGGCCGCCTATCGGCCACTATTTACTTTCACATTGCTGATATTTGGTAAACCGTGTTAGATAGCTGGGCGATTACTATAAAACAAAATGTGAGATTACAAGAGAGGTTGCATCTTGAAAAAAATTGACTTGATCAAATTCAAAATGGCCGCCTATCGGCCATTATTTACTTTCACATAGCCGGTTTTTAGTAACCGTACTAGATGGCTAGACCATTACTATAAAACAAAATGTGAGATTTCAGGAGAGGATGCATCTTGAAAAATTTTGACTTGATCAAATTCAAAATGGCCTCCTATCGGCCATTATTCACTTTCACATGGGCGATATTTGGTAAACCGTGCTAGATGGCTAGACCATTACTATAGAATGAAATGTGACATTTCAGCTGAGGATGCATCTTGAAAAATTCCGACTCGATCAAATTCAAAATGGCCCCCTATCGGCCATTATTTACTTTCACATGCCCAATATTTTGCAAACTGTGTTAGATGTTAGTCTATTACTATAAAACAAAATATGAGGTTTCGGGGGAGGGATGCACCCCAAGTTTTTAACTAGTTTATATCGAATTCAAAATGACCGTAAATCAGCTATTAGTTACCTCGATTGGCCTGATATCGGGTAAACCATGCCAGATAGGTAGACCATTACTGGGATACTGATTAGGATCATTAATTTTAATGGAGGTTTGCAATCTCTGACAAAAACTGTCTAGTTCTTATCTTACTCTTAGACTGAGCTTCTTAGACCTAGTTGTCTTGCGTCTTGATTTTTGACCTAGCCTAGTACTACATTAAAAACCCTACACAAAATTGCTTAAATCAAATTCTAATTCGTCGCGGGAGCTCCTGGACTTATGTAGTCTTGTCAGTCTTGTCTTTTTACACAGTTTTGTCAATCAAAGAGTGAAATGTCAACAAAACTCTTTAGAATGCAGTAAAATACATTACATTTTTTTAACATTTCCTGGGGGGGGGAGGGATTTATGTATGCATCAGTGGCGCGCGGGGTGAATCTGCATGTGATGTGCATTGGCGACCACAATTTTTTCGACCTCCAATATGTCTTCCTTTTTTTCATGGTCTAAGGTTGGCACCTCTGCAGCTGGACCATGGATATAAAATAAAATGTAAGGTATCACACAACCGTGACAAGGATAACCCGTAATACATTTCACAGAAATAAAATCCAGAATGGCAGACTGGTGGCCATTTTTAGTCTGTTTTACTAATTATCTAGGAAATATTGCATGCTAGCTAAAACATCTAGTCGTTATTATTATTCAAAAATTCTACCTAAACACTCTATGGTCATCAATATTGAAGATCCGTTTCAGTGATCAATAATAGGCCTATTAACTTTGTAACCCCCTCCCCTTCTTCTTGACTATGCCGCAGATGCTGATAAACCTACATACAACTTGACAAATCCATGTTGATAACGACAACATTTTATTACTCAAAGGATTAATGATATGGTGGTTGGAGTCTTACAATATGATTAGGTGTGACATTGCGCTTTGACCACTAAGATAACAGTGACGACTGTTAGGCCTACATCTGAGTTATTTATAAGGCATGTTCAAGGTTAAAATTATATCGCTTTTCATATTTTTTTGCAGGGGATATTCAGAAAAAAAGATAACAGAAAATGTACAGTGTGAAATATTTCAGACACTTTTGGATGAGGCGAAAGAAGCGTATGATGAACAAATAGTGCATGAATTGCCAAGTAACTCTCCAGATAATATGGAAGAAAATCTTGAGAGAATACTGACGTGGATAACACAATGGAGAAATGATCATGTATAAAAATAAATTTTCACAAAACTGTTGTTTTTTGGTTGATAACTCATAGTGGCTTTACAGATATTGTAGATTTGATAATTTTCGCTTGTTTTCATTTTCGCGAATTTGTGACTTTTCGTGACGTCTAGAAGTAACGAATTTTTAATTGATTTTTTTCTGTTGTAATTAGGCACCTTTTTTTGGCGCATATTAAGCCGTGAAATCTACGACTACCCTCATTCAACGTTATCGTACCGGTAGTTCTTTGTCACCACACCCTCTATTACATGATACCAATTACGGCCATCATAAAAACAGTACCTATAGGCCTAATAGACCTTGGGCCCACCTGTACCTCCCCCCCCCCCCCCCCAAAGGTGGGCAAGTGGTCGCCACATGTGGCGACAGAAGCAAAATATCTGTAATGTAAATATTTAAAAATGATCATTCAGAGCCCCCAAAAGTGGCCAATTGTGGCGACAGGACTCATTTCGCCTGCCCTATCCCTGCCCCCCCCCCCCCTGGGTGCTTTTGTAGACCAGATTTTTTTTAACCTTATCATGTACCACGTTACTTTCAGGTGGTCTGCAGATTTTCTACGCATGGACTAGGTCACCAGAGGTCATAGAAGTAGGGTACCCTCGATCCTTAGGGTGGTATAAAAATAAATAGGTGACATGGGTAGGTGTTGGGTTTCATAGGGGAGTTATCCCAAGGTCATCGAGAGGTCATCTCAAGGTCATAGCAAGGTCAAATGATCTCAAAATGGTTGAGACTATATTATTGGACCAGCACTTCCAATAAATCGGTCGAAACCCAACCGAAATACACATGATGACATCGGTTGGGCTTTGTTCCATAGGGGAGTTACACCAAGGTCATGGTGAGATCATCTCAAGGTCACAGCCAGGTGAAATCGGCTCAAAACCGCTGAAAAAAGCTGATTTTTGATGTGTTTGCTAACATTATATTCACTTGTGATGTCTATCATGGCTTGAAGCATACCTAGATCCCAACGGAGACCTACACAAAAACACCCCTGAGAGGTTACAGGGATAACATAAGGGTTGGAGGGGTTTTCGCCCCCTCCCCCTTCCTTCATCATTGTGTCAATACTGTCTGATATGGAAGAAATGGTCCTAATAACACACTGATGTTATATTTTGACCAATGGCCAGTAAACATTGATTACATCTGATAACGCCCAACCTAAGTAAATATGTTGAAATGGGGTTGTATTTCACAGTGTTGTTACCCCAAGGTCATTGCAAGGTCATATCAAGGTCACAGCTAGGTAAAATCTGCTCAAAACAGCTGAAATTATCTTGTTTTTGTTGATTTTTCTACAATTATGTTCACTTTAGATGTCTATGATGCCTCAAAACATGCCTAGACACTAACACGGATTTATACCAAAACACCTCAAAAGATTACAGGATAATAATAAAGGGCCGGAATGGTTATACCCCATCGACACCAACACATGGTGACATGGGTTGGGGTTGGGCTTCATAGAGGAGTCAGCCGAAGGTTTTTGCGAAGTCTAAAGTGAAAATAATTGTAGCAAAAACAAGCTATTATCACCACTTTTTTATAGATAATTTGACCTTGCTGTGACCTTGAGATGACCTTATCATCTGTAGTGAACGTAATTATAGAAAAACAGCGAAAACAAGATATTTTCAGTTGATTTGACTTTGCCATGACCTTTAGATAACCTTGCCATGACCTTGGGATATCCTAGGTCATGGCAATGGCAAAATATAACATCAGTGTGCTATTTGATCTATTTGTGCCATATCAGACAGTGTTGACATAATGGTTATTTGAAGGGGGCTTGAAAAAACCCTCCAACCCTTTTGTTATTCCTGTTACCCCTCGGGGGTGATTCGGTGTAGGTCTGTGTTGGGATCTAGGTATGTTTCAAGCCATCATATACATTTCAAGTGAGCAAAATGTTAGCAAAAACTACAAAAATAAGTTATTTTCAACCGTTTTGAGCTGATTTGACCTCGCTGTGACCTTGAAATGACCTTACCATGACCTTAGTATAACTCGCCTATGGTACCAAACACTAACCGATGTCACATGTGTACTTGGGTTGGGTTTCGACCGAGTTATTTGACTGCTGGTGCAACAATATATTCTCAACCGTTTTGAGCTGATTTGACCTTGTTATGACTTTGAGATGACCCTACCAAGACCTTGGGATAACCTTATAAAACCCACGACCAACCCATGTCACCATGTGTACTTGGCTTGAGTTTCGACCTAGTTATATGACACATTCTTATACAACCCTAAGGGTACCATACTTCGATGACCTCTGGTGACCTTGTCCATGCATAGAAATCTGCAGACCACCTGAAAGTAACTTGGTACATAGTAAGGTTAAAAAAAAATATGGTCTACAAAAATACCCGGGGGGGGGGGGAGGGTTCGACTTTCAGCCCATGGTCTATAAGGATCAGGACACGTGTAGACGTTAGTAGTCACACTGCCGTTGCGTAAACGTAGGTTTAATGTCGGGTCAGCGCCTGATATACCATGCCAACGTTGAGTGCTAGCTGGGCTGGTATGAATACATATTCATCCATTCTGACCCAGAGCGGGGTTGACCTGAGCGACATCTATGTGTGGAGAATGATATTCATCATGTAACGTTACTTCATTCCATAGTTATGCTGCAACAATACGATGCACACACACACACAGACACGCGTAAAATATGCCACTGCATTGCCAGCTTTCGTGACCAATAGTTTGGAAGCCAAATTGAGAAAATACGCTTATTTAAGGTTTTCGTGTGCATGAAGTATATATTTACATATTTGGTATCAACGGAAAGCTAAAAATCTCAAGAATACGAATCTGCCTGTTGTAGAATTGTAAAATGCGCCTTTTTAACTGAATTTGCTCCTTAAAGCTACCCATAATGTCCTTCGTCATAATAGTTCATTTGACCTTGTTACATTTCAACCGTAGTCTAAATCCGTATATTGTGGTAGGCCTATATATAAATATAAATTCCCACATTTTGTTTCATTTACATAAATAAAACTACTGGTTATTGTTCGTGTAACAAATATAATGTTTATCTGTAACGCGGCCCTTGGCAAACATTCCTCAAACAACTCATGGCAACAAATTTAACGTAAGGTCATGGACAGTGAATTATTGCGCATGGGGCAAAACGCCAATTGTGGGCGTTTTGTCCCAGCCAAAGGGCGTTTTGCCCCATGGTGTGAGGCAAAACGCCCACTTGTGTCGTTTTGTATTTGTGCATTTCGGGAACAAAAATAAATAAATAGGAAATGTAACACCAGGGTATTGGATAGTGCTGTTTAGTATCTAACGTCTGGTGGACTATATGTTTTCCTAGAGGTTGGTAGTACATAACTACAGAATAAAATGCTTACGGTAGGCGTTTTGCCCCACCCTACCCTATCTTCTATCCATCAGGTCATATATCTGTGGAGATTAAATAGTAAACAAGAGGCCCAGGGGCCTTGACGTTTGTCAACAGCATTGCAAAAAATCAGCTATAAATGTGTCAGGGAATGTATATCTATACTCTAAGATGCATTATCATGAAAATATGTATATCCTTTATATCGATCATTGGCATTTATATTATTATGTTTGGTTCCCATAATACATTTTGCTGATTTTACACACGTTCTGAAGCACTGCACCTAATGAAATATGCTTGACAAAAGTGCAATTATTACTTCTTCTGGGACTTTTATAATGCCCCAGTTGGCCAGGAATTTTCACGATATCTTCAATTTTAATTCTTCTGTCTAAAATAGGCCTAACAAAGTTGTAAATTATCAGCTTTTAATGTTTCTTACTCGGCCATGAAATATACAGTAGCCCTAATCCATCATTATCACATGTGGACGTAATGCACTTTCACTGCACTCTCATACGTAATGCCAATTATGGAAATCACAATACACACAGTAGACCTAAGGATAAAGACCCATGAAGGCTTTCTCAACTCACACGATCTTTGCTGAAATGTTGCTGTAATGTTGTCAGGCCAACGTTGAGTCAGGTGTTAGTTGGCTGTATCAAATGCTATGAAATGAAATAAATGGGGTTCTACACCACATTTGTACACATATAGGCTAAACTGGGTAAGGAGAACCTGAGGATGGCGAGATGAATGAGGTGTCACTGCCCTCCAGACACAGGATTCGAAATTGAGCCCTGTTGGTCTACGGCCGAGCACACTAACTCTCGGTCACGGAGGCTGCCCACAATATTCAATATTTACGATTAAACAGGGAGGAAACATTTTGTTTCTTTGAAACTTGAATGCCAGAGCAGGAGACGAATCCGCGACTTTCCTAGCAGGCACCAGGACCACCCCCCCCCCCCCGCCCTTCTGTAGGCCCTATTGTTATTACATATATACAAACACATTACCTGTGGATTTAATATTGGTTCACCGTCAGGGGCGCTGCCCAACATTTTTCATATTTTATTCTGCACAACATATTTTATGGTTCCTCCGACCCAAGCAATAAAAGTAACACACAATGAATAATAAAAGCAAACTTACATTGAAATGAAAAGGGCGGATTTTTATCTCGCCGGAAAATAATAAACGATTCATGTATAAATGAATCGTCTATACAATGTCATCAATGGATATACAAAACCCATTCACAATCAAAGATATGTTTTGGTTACAACATAGATCAAAAGTTTTTAAATTTAACTGATAAAGTACTCTGAATATATAGCATAGTTGTATGAGGAAACTGACAAGACTACAGTTGTATACTACAGCAATCTACAAAAGGCCTATACATTACAACAAACGACAATATACACTTTAGAATATTAATGTAAATACTTTATTATTTCAGGTACTATTATAGGTGTCAACCCAAGTGGGGGGTCAGTTTCCGCCCCCCAAAACCCTCAGATTCGAAGAACGAGAGGGGGGGACGCCCGCCGTCCAGGAAAAACCACAAAGCATGAGCAAAATGGAAACCTGTGCTGGGAGACAAAGCAGTACGCCCCTAATGGCAAAGCCCATCCACCAAGCACAAATTAAAACAAAGTTTAATTGTAACAGAACAATAAATAACATGCTGAAAGCAAGGGTGGGAGGTGGGTGTTTTTGATTGAATAAATGATAAAAATTGTCCAAAGGTGTCTCCAAGAAAACAATTTAGGAAAAGAGGAAGTTTATGATTTCATCATATTGACTTCCGCATCAATAGATCAGGGAGCATTCACCAGGTGGCCATAGTGGTGACCAGATATAACAATCCTGTGAAGAATTTTAATAGAAATCGTCACCATAAAATCACTTAAAGCTGAAGCCTTAAGTCTCATAAATGTGCATAATATATATTGGTCATGTCATTGCTATCCCTTACCTGTGATAATTGACAGGTATGTTTTTACTCTGGTTCTGCCATAATAGTGTTCCCTGTTCCACTTTGATTTTCATTTTTTGCAAAAATGAAAAATATATATTTTAAAGTTTTATAATCCACATGCACGGCTGGTCCTAGTCTTCATCATTGACGGTTGGCCAGTAGTTGGCAGAGAACAATCAATGAATCACTATTGGCCCAGTTGCTTTATAGACACTTTATAGCCCTACATATTATTACTTCGGGACATGTTTTTAATATACATATATCCACTTCTAAAGTATGCATACTTTTAGGTGCATCCCAGCAAATACGATACGGCGAACAGTGGATCAACACTCAAAGGTTTCGAATTTCAGAAGTTTAGCCAGACCAAATATAGTTAACTCTATGGCAAGACACGTGTGATTGTACTCCAGCGGTATTGCCTCATTGTAGTAGTCAACGCGATGCGTACAAAGCATAATCTCATAATATATTACACTGGCTATATACGCTATACTTCCCACAGAAGCTACATCGACTTAATGTTAGTTTAATGTTGGGCCAGCAGTGCAGACGGTGGACTAGCATTAAACCAGGGATAACTGGATATTTAGTTTATTGTTGTGCCGCCCTCTACATCGTTTACCCAGCATTAAAGGAACATCATTTATTAATAATATTACTATTTGTAAATTCAATTCAAAGTAAAGTTATGGCTTTGGTACCACACATTTTAGTAACTTCTAATTAGATCCCTATAAGCGTGATATTTAGGCCTTTATTACAATGTGATGTTGAATATCAGCTTCCATCGATAGGTTCCATAATACAAGAACATAAATTAGGCCTACTATTTGTGTTTTTAGCATAGACTTATAGTCCCAGAGCTAGGGGGGTTTTATTTGTGTTGAAAGGTCCATACGATCTAAGAGTTCCACCTATAGGGAAAATTTCTCAGGAATCCGAATCTGCGCGTCTTACAAAAATCATCCTGTCCAAAAGTACCGTAAAAACCCTTTAAACACTAGTACCGTTAAAATCGGAAACCGCAATTTGAAATATTGCGTATGAAGCGATTGTTTGCTAAAACTGTGCTTATTTTCATTTGAATAATTTTTAAATTATTTATTATCACACACATATGACACAGGCTTTTATATGGATGTAAAATATTTTGTTTCTGATCAATGACAAATGCACAATATAGCTTTAAGTTGGTTTTTTAACACGTAATTTTACCCATTTTTCATACTTTTCCAGTAAATAGACAAAATACTTTTCTCTCAGCCGATTTTTGTATAGTATAAATGTTTAGTTTTGATTCAAACATGTTCTAGAACTATGGTTGACTTAAAATTAACCCATTTGGAATAAAAATATTAAAATTAATATTAAAATAGGTTTTGTATAATAACTGAAAAGTAAAGGTTCCAGGACTGAACCCTGAGGAAAACCAAAATTCAATTTTGTGCTTTCAGAGGAATTGTCTTTAATGTACAGATTGATATCAAACAGTGAGATATAATTCCAACCAATCAAGTGCTTTTCCACTTATAGTAAAAATCACATTAAATCTGCCACTTTTGCGTTGCATGCTTTTCGCTGATTACTCACACAATTTTCATCCGATTGTCATGAAATTTGGCAAGCATTATTTTCTAGTCTTACGGCAACTTCCCTCAAAATATCAAGAAAAAATATTATGTAGTTTAAAAGTTTGACCATTTGACATGTAGTTTTTGCAAATTATGACGCTCCTCTATAAACCCATTAAACCCTATCAGCCTCAATCACGAAATTCCACTACATGTCAAATGGTCTAACTTTTGAAATACTCATTCAAATTTTACAAAATTTTCAGGGTAGGCGCCGGAATACTTGAAAAGATAGCTTGCTAAATTTCATGGAAATTGATTTAGAATTGACTGAGAAATCGGCGAAAAACACCCAACGCTGGTGAAAGTTGACTGCAACTAGTCCATCGTCATTTCGCAATCGATTACCAAGAATTGCGTTATCAATTGTGTCGAATGCAGCGGAAAGGTCCAAAAATACCACTAGTGATGCTTTGTGATCGTCCATTGCCAACAACAAATCACTTAATTTTCAAAAGTGCAGTCTCAGTGCCGTGATGGCGTTTATTAGCCGACTGTAGTGGCTCTCCAAGATTATTTGATTCTATGTGGTCTTACAGCCGAGATGATACAATTTTCTCAATCTTTGAAATAAAGGTTACACACAGGACGATAATTTTTCAAAACATCCTTCATGATAGAGGTCGATGTCTAGAATCTGAATGATGCCGAGCTGGCATCATTGATAGTTTTGCGTAATTAAAGATGGCGTCCAAGATAGCCACCGGCGTATTCTTAATAATTAATAACAATTATAATTAATAATTATAATTAATAATATCAGAAATGATTTTTTCAGACAAAATTAGATAGACATTACATTTGTTTGAAGCTTTATTTAAAAACATAAATTTGACCTTGAATTTTTCTCAAAACTGCATATTCTGTCTATATCCGGCGGATATGCTTCATGAAAGGAGTCTGTCCTTTAAAAAAAACTTACAGCCGATGCAGGCTTAGGCCAAAATACCAGCTTCGCTTGCCTGACCAAAAGTTTCAGTCTCAAAAAAGCTTCGCCTTAAAGTAGTTGTTGAGGAATAACTACATCTACAGCTTTCATCATGTACAGGAAAAATAACAAATGCTAACACCAGCTTTTAAATTATTGGGCGCACTTTGTAAAGTAAAACTTAGACTACTACATTAGCGAGACTGGGGAATAGTACAGAAAATCACCTCAATTACAGGGGCCGGTTTCTGTATCTTACTTAAGTGAAAAGTTAATTTTGTACTTAAGTATATTACAGAAACTGGCCACTTAACACACTTAAGTAAAAAAAAATCGCTTTTTTACTTATGTATGCTAATGTATGCTAATGTATGCTACGTAAACCAGCCCACTTCATTTTGTACTTAGTACGATATAGAAACGCTTCAAAACATTGATGAAACAGGAGTTTGGAGTGATACCCTAAGGCCCCCGCCCTTCAGACCAGACCAGGCAACGCTAACATTAAGTTAACAAGTTCTTATTAAAAATAATTTATTTACAGCATAGAATACAGTAAGCTCACGGCTGTACACATAAAAAACATCGCAGAATGTTGATTTAAACCTGATCAATCTTCCAGACCTGAAATAAAAATTATGTAGTGCTGTTAAAAAACCATTATTCACATAAAAAAATGAATTGATCATGAGACTACCGTCATATCATTGTTGTCGGTCTAGTGCTGATTAATACACTAAAATCTTGCTGGGAATTAATAAATATCTGTCGGGAAGCACACGATTAAAGGACTTGTAGCTTGTACTTTGTGAAACATTCATCTTGACCTTACATCCATTACAGTCACACCTCAGTCCTAACATTGCAGTTTACTATTCAGCCATCAGTTTTATCACATATGGAGAGAGAGATCACCACAATTATCAGTTTCAGTAAATTATTCCGTCGCCAACTGCCTGACAATATCAGTTTTGAGTTCTGAAATGGTGCTTATCCTCATGAATTTGGAGCTCTGGTACTTTGTTTTCACAGCTGTCAATTTACCACTGTCCGCTTTAAGCACTAGTTGAGCCATTTTGCTGATAATTGGTTTGAGTTCAGTCATGGAGTATTTACTGTAATGTGAGAGAGTGTCATTCTGAAAAAAAAGATCATGTAATAATAAATTAAATATCCCCATTATAAGATTAACATCAAAATGTTAAATAGTGTCAACAAAATCATGTCAATGAATTTTCAACTCACCCACGAAGCATTATCCAAAATCCTCATCGACAAACATAAGGCAGCAGCAGCAATTTGTGAGGGGTAGATGTGGATCATGTCGTAATCAACAGTAGTCAGTTCCATGAGATATTTAGCCAGCGTATGCTTCATAGCATCAACCTAGAAAATAATTCCCAGTTACTTTATTGCATCTACTTTAATCAGTCGAGTTTTCATGAGATTGTTACACATAATACAGGTCTGGTGTGCCTAATGCCCTTCATAACTACACTGGTGACGAATGGCAGTCTAGCAGGATCTGCACAGATCATCAGGTCTTATTACACTGATATATATTTTGACCAATCCGAAGCCTTATGATATATTGTAATGTCTACGAGAATACTGGCTTACATCAGGAGTAAAAGGAAATGTGATTCAGTCCATGATTTTTTTGCAATAATCTAGATACGCCTAATGCTAGGCTTAAGTATCTACCAGGTAAATGGTTTAGCAGGGCTGGGAATAAGGCCAATATTTTTATCACAACCACAATTATAATATTAACTATGCTTAACAGTAACAAAATGAATGTTAAAATTAGTGAGGCATATGCTAGCGTTGGCGCCCTTGGAGTACAACTTATTGAGATTATTTATAACCTATCTCGCAAAATCAAGAGGCCTGCCAAGATTACTTTTCTGATCATTAGCGTAAGATGGCTTATGTGTAATATGAAATTTCACCTCTTCATTCTCGCGCAGGCACAAGGTACACAGTACTTAGTTAGACTGTAGAAATCACGTGATTTTCCAGATTTGATCCATCCCGAGACCAACCAATCAAATTTTTGTTAGTGTGGCAAAATTCAAAATGATAATATTTATTTACATTTTAATTTTCTTGCTATTCCTGGTTTATAAGCGGAGGCCTACGATTTTCAATTTATCTATTTTGGGGATTAGAAATTTATTCACATTTTGGTCTTTGATGTAATGTTATTTCAACACTCCTAAAATTGCGTCTAGGACAAAAATAGACATTTTTGTACTCGTCATTATAAACACTTAGCAGCGCTCGAAATAGGGCCATTTCTCTAGTCTGGTACTGCCAAAAAACGTGCAGGAAGTGGCAAAAAATGTACTAGCCATTCCGATGAACTGGCAAATTTTAGGCCATGCTAGGACAAAGGCCATTTCTAGAAAGACATTTTTGACTCGGGAATGGCAGGTTCATTGGCTCGCCAGTACTGTGGATTGGCTTGCAACCAACATTTAATTCTACCCCTGCTTAGTATCAGACGGTTGACTATGTATGACAGATAGGAATATTACTATATTGGGGACTGATGTAGTCAAATCATGGCATCTGCTGCTCACCTCTCCAGCTTTAGAGTTGCGTCTAAGAAAATGTAATGGCAGCGGTCGTCCAAGCTTGAAATCCAGAGTTTTCAGAATGAGACACTCCATCTTGCGGATATCTGCTTTGGAGTAGGCGTTGTCAGTTATGTAAACAAAGTCTGCAATCTCTGGGGCATACATCTCTTCATATTTGGAAGCAATGAGCATGGATGTCACACCAACAAGCTGTAATCTACTTCTTGATACTTCTTGTTCCTAAATCATAAAAAATATAACTTAAAAATCAAACTAGAAAAGGAGTTCGTAAACTCCTAGGCCCGGCTTCAGTATGGCCAGGCTTCAGTATGTTTTGAGTGCTATAGACAAAAAATCAGCGCATTGGTCTTCCTCATGAGCCAGAATCCTAAATGCCCAGGATATATTCAAGAAAAGAACTAAGGAGACAAGTTCAAATATATCTTGGTGTGTATTCCTTCCACCACCATCGCTGGTGCTGGCCAACATTCATTCAATACTTGCCTGCGATGCTCCTGGTGCAGAGAACGGAGGCCTACCCACCCAATTCCGGTTCAATGTAGGGCCAGCATTGTAGCCCATTACTAGCTCAATGCCTGTCAATCGTCTACGACGCTGGCCTAACCCTAATCTTTCACTGGTCTGTTGTATACTTGCGTAAACACTTCCGATGCCATGTCAATGTTGACCTACAGTATATTTGCAGGTGTTGCATTATGCTGGTGACTCTTGACAATCCTGGCGCCAGAAACACTAGATAACACTAAACTGGGCCACAGTCTGCAACACTGGGCCAACATTATTCCAACCAAAACCCACAAATATAATAGTGAATATTTTTTTCTCACCACTAAGGACAATAGTACTGAACCTAAGGACCCGAAATGTTATATTGCATAAGGACTATATATTGCATATTGTTCATGAGGACTGGTGTACAGAAATGTGAACCATTTCCCACAAATGGTACCCCTCTTTCCCACATTGGATGAACAACTGATATTAAAAGCCATTATATTACAAAAGCAGACAGCTATATTTAAAGCACAAAAGTGAAAAAAAAATTCAAAAAAAATTCTAAAAAAGATTTTTTTAGGGTTAAAGGGATAGTACCGGTCCAAGCTAGGCAAACCATGAGGCAGCAAAAAAGGTGACATAGGGAAATGTTGAATATTTTGTACAGCCTGCCTCATTAAAGGCCTCAAAACTTTATGAAATAGTTTTGACAAAGTCCATGACAAATTTTTGGACTAGTGGGCTGGGAAATGTAGTACTTCCTAGCATTGGACTAGCAGTAAAGTGTCCTGGGTGATTTAGTCAATATAAACACTTTCACTATATCCGTATATCCGGATTTTGGGACTTCCATAATTTTAAAATACACAAATTTTACTTTTTATTTTTTATTTTCTATAGTAGCACCATTATAAAAATAATTTTCGCAAGATTCTTCAATTCACGATTTTTCCTCACGAAAACCTGGGAATTAACTTCATGGAGAAGGATCATCTGTATGGATAAATACAACACAAAAGATGGAAACAAACTGAAGTTTGTAAATATTTTTTTATCAGGTCTGACCATCTGGTCTGACCTTGACAACAGGTGTGCCTTACAGATCTGATATGTAAAAACGGGAGGGAGGGGAGGGGTGCGAACAACATGAAAATTATTATTATAATGTCACCGGTTTACTGACTGCAGTGTGGAGGTCACACTCAGGTCAGATCGTCTGAGCAGTCTGAGTTGGGCAGGGAGGAGGGGGTTTCAGACAGATTTTGTAATATGTTGTTTTAAAGATTTTACTTAACCCTTTCGAGCCTGAATTTACCTAGTCATCTTCATCCAGTGTCGCAATTCTCAACTTGTAGTGGATAAGATGATTTGATGTGGTTTAAAAATTAGGAAAATTGCCATGTATTGTTAACCAGTTTCATGGAAATTCTCATTCTAAAACCCTTTGTTAATTATGTGTGTTTGCACGGATATAAATGATGCTTTAATGCATCGTTAGGGCTCAAGGGTTGATGGGCAACCACACATACCGCAAATTTTATGCAGCAGAGTAAGGGTTAATGTGTATCAATCAATCACTAATAAATTATAATAGTCATAATATTATCCGACGAGATACAAAGACAATTTTGTACTTATTCTTTGCCCAAAATATTTTGAGTAAATTTTTCAGACAACATTGTATTTTAGGTGGGCAACACAAGCTGTGTCCTGGGCTTTTGCCACAATGATCGCTTCCGTAAAGCCCGGGGTGTGCGACACAGATTATACTTAAAACGCTAAGCATGAAGGGTGTTTTTTTAGACTGATGAAATCACTTATTGCAAATCAAAAGAAATAAAGACTATGCAGATGATTTGCTTGAATTAAACAATTTTGTGCAATTTTCACCGACAGTACAGATTTATAATTCAGTGGGAAAAAACTTGAATTATTTAATTTAGTGATTTAAAAATCATAGATCACCTGGAGAAATCTGTCCAAGATGGCAATGGTGAGATAGAGAGTCTCCTGCAAAAGATGAAAACGCAGGTGTACTTGGATCAGCCAGTCTACGAGAATGGCCCTCATTCTGCCGTTGACCTCACGTCCTTCCAAATATTTTCTCCTGACAGGTTGAGCACGCTCTAATTTCCATAAGTAGTCATAAATGTCATTGACATAAGCACTGACAAGCTGGGGATTATCATGATCATCCTTATCAATGTCATTAACAGACAGCATTTGTTTAGAGAATGCATCACCAGCAGCATTAGCACTAATGTCCATAGGCGCTGGGCTTGCAACCTTTTTCTGATCATGTTTAGATTCCTTCTTCAAATCCTATGAAACAACTGATCATTAGTACAGGAAAAAAAATGCAGTAATGTGAAAATGTAAACAAAGATTTTTGTTCTGTTCCAAAATATATAATAACTTATCAGTCACAGCAATGAATGATTTAAAGCAGACCCGCGACCTGTAATTTGTATGACTGGATCGGTAATCACACCCCTGCAACAGTTAAGAAACCAAAAAGCCTCCGATCTCATTCTCAAAGTGCCTCTGAATGCAAACAGGTCTGATTTTGTCTCTGGGTCTCAAATTTCAGTGACATAGATTGGCTGCAGAACATATTATTCCTTCAATAGAGAAGTTAAACATTTACAGTTTTTTTTTTAAAGTTTCTCCTGCTTGTAAAATTCCTCAAAATGCTTTAATATCTTTACAAGCAGGTAACTACCGGTGTACAAGGCAATCATTTATTAATATAACATATTTGCTAGTTCCAAACACCAGTCTTCAAACAGCGTCAAATCTTAAATTGATTGTAATCGGTCAAATGCTAACCTTGACAACTGTTTTTTCAGATACAGTCACAGAATTCTCTTTTTCCAAAACTGAGTGGAGGGAGGATGTAGCAGTAGTCTTTGCAAGTCCTCGTCCCACTACCTTCTCTTTCAAAGTCTGCTAAACATATAAATCAAATAAATCATTAGTCAGAATTGTTCTGAAGATTTTATTTTAATGACAACCTGAAAATTACTAATCATTGGAGGCCATTGGAGGCTTATAACATTGACCAGCAAGCATTAGGCAAGTTTATGACCTGTGCTCCAGAATAGAGTTTATTCAACTGTCATATCCTTCTAATTAACAGACATCGAAAAGCAAATCTTGATTCTGCACAGGGGATCAAAAATATAAAATACAAAAGCATAGTACTTCACAAACCTGTGTGACATCCTTCTTGATTTCAGGAGCCTTCGTCTTATTGCTAATATTACCAAGAGCAGCCCGGGCAGCCAACTGCTTTGCATGGGTTTTGACGACTCCACCATCTGGATTCTCATTCCCAAATCGGCTGAGCATGGTCTGAAAAAAAAATTGTTTATAATATAATTTTCACCTGCAGTGCATACCATGTATAATAATAAGGCAAAAAAAAAATTGTTTGTTTCCGGGAACCCGTCCGACCCCAATTTTAGGTGTCGACCCTAGTTGTTTTTTTTTGATCAATAAATAACAGCTAAACTTTTTTGTTTTAGCATTCTGATCGGCACACAGTATAAAAAACTGCATCACCTAATATGGTGTGGCAAAAAAAAAAATCCGACCTATTTACCCTATTTCTAAAAAGTCTGTTACCGGAAACATAATAATTTTTTTAGGCCTAAAGTACGAACATGGTTCCCACTTTGTGTTTACAGGAGGATATTTCAATTAATTCTTTAAATAGATATTTAAATATATTGGAGCATGTCAGAACGAGGTGGCGGTCCAGCAGAAATTAGCAGCTCCTTTACCTCGGTTCATAACCACCCACCAGGAGAAGCTAATTAGGTTTACATGAACACAACGCAATAAAAAGTAGGCTAGGCCTACCTGTAGTAGAATAATATAAATATAGTAGCATGAGTACAAATGGAATAGTACGGGCCTATTCATTAAAGCGATATAATGAGACTGAAAATACATAAGCAGGAATTGTTCCAATGTAGAATGGTGACAATATTAGCCCAACATTGAGAAAATATTCAACCAATGCTCCGAGCTAACCGGATAGCTGCACAAAATTCGTGGGTGTGAGATGTTCCAGGATAATAGTCCGTCAGTGTGACTGATTACCACACAATAATAATTGTTTTAAAACCTAGCGTTGTAAACTCTAGGTACATAAGGCCTAAAAAAAAATAACCTAAAAAAATAATTGTTGGGTTTCCAATTGACCCTTGCCGATGTTTGCGACTCTTATGCCTGTCAAAAAGATAAAATATTGCCGACCGTCGTCGTTAAACGGTTAGACTACAGCAAAAATATTTGCAATCTCTTTGCAAGAAAACGAGTCTGTTTATCAGCAGCGACACTTTGCGATCGTCATGTGTTGTTTGTTAGGGATAGCTAGCCTCGCATTAGAGCTGATCGGCCTTAGCGAGTCGCCTGGTCCATGGCTAGCCTCGCATAACGCTGCTAGGGCCTTTCGTCATTGTCGATCTGGTCACTAGGCCTATTTCCCGGCAAGGATCGAATGTATCGCGTGTTTGTTTACAAAATGCAAAAACGAAACAGCTCACTACAGACTGTTCATCACGACCCCCTCACCAGTGCCCACTGCATGACGATGTCTCAAATGCTTATTATTAGCGGCAACCACCATGACTGCACTAAGTACTAACCATGTGAATCTTTAATTTTTCAACTGAAGAAATATCATACTAAATCTTCTTTATATCAACAACTATTTCATTATTCAAATCAAAATAAAACTACTTGTTTGCCACAGGATTCAGCGTGGCGTTGGTTGTGAAATGGACATCCCAAGATCGGAAAAAATCCAGCAACATGATTTCAACGGCATCTACAGTACTAGGCTATATATCGGGAAACAGCCGATTTTGTGTTTTCAGTCACTGGGTGACACGCCTGACTTTGGCAGGCAAGCATGCTGATCAGCGTGTGTAAGCCAGAATTTATAACATAGCGGTACACATGTGACAAAAGGGGGCTCATGCTACACACTCTTTGAAGTAGGCCTACTCTGATTGATGCTCATATAATCGTAGTCAAATGTTGGTTATCAAAAAAATTAGGGCCTATAAATATGTTTTCTTCTGAGAAGACTGATGTTATGGACTACGCAAGATTACAAGGGTTCACAAAATTAACTGTGACTGGGCAATTCGTGCAGATTGATTCTGCATGGGTCGGCCCATAGAAATATTACAGGATATTTATGGGTCTGCCCATAACGGTCGGCTATTTAAACCTCTCATTTCACATTTTAACCTTTTAACTCAACCGTATCATGTTTGCCAAAAAATTGAGGGAAAAGTGATGTAAAAAATAAAATAAAATTATTTTTCCACCTACCCTGAATAAATTTAGGAAAAAAAATAAAAAAGAGAAAAAATATTTACTAAATTTGCTACCTACCCTGTTGTATTTTCACAACCAATTGGAAACCAACAATTATTTTTCTTAGGCCTAACCAGTGTTTCATCTAGCTCTTTCTAACATGGCGCAGCGCCATGTTGCCTTTTGTGAGCGCCGTGTTGCCCTTGAGCACCATGTTGCCCTTCATGTGCGCCATGGTGCCCTTCTAATATCCAGACAGTGAAATGTCTCTTTGAACTGTTAAGTCCTGTTCAACCCACCCAGGCCATTGTCACAGTGAAAAACACTGATGTCACGCGTTCACACCTATGACGCAATACCTGATAACTGCCTGTGTACCTAGTGGTAATAACTGGCGATGTTTACAGGGATCGACACTAACACTGGCCTGTTGGCCCGAGGCCAGTAAAACTCACTAAGGGCCAGTAAATTACCTGAGATACTGGCCCTGGGGGTCAATAAAAAAATAACACCCCTTCGATACAGTGTACACCAATGACTAGAAAGACAAGACTAAGGGCCAGTAATCTGGAGTTAGTGGCCCTTTGGGCTACTACCTGAAATCAGTTAGTGTCGATCCCTGTGTTTACATACTTAACTGATTCTGCCCCTTTTAAATCCTACATGAAACACTTGCATATATGGCATCAATTGCATCCGGTTTACATTTTTGACTCACTTTACTTAGTTCAGTGATTGGGAAGGACGTGCACCCTGCGCCATTGGCGCATAATTTTGGTAAATGTCCCATTGTATTATCACAAAGCCTGGCCTGACAAGTCACAATGCTAGGCCTACTGGCTGCCATTGTGCCAGATAGGTCTAGATCTAGCTTGACAAGCCTGCACTTCTCACATTAAAACCAACTGTTGGAAGTAGTCACCAATGGTTCAAACCAAATTCAACTAAAATGACAATGCAACACATTTGAATACTAACTTATAGGCACAGGCCTAAGGGAGATAACATGGCTACCCAGTCTGAAATTGGCTCTGACGATATATTTAATAAGTGGCTGACATGCAGGACGAGGAGACCGTCATATTGTTGTGACCAGTGTCAGTTAGAACACAGTCTCATGAGAGGCTAGTCAGGCTGCACATGTAGGCCTACATCCATCCCTGTCAGATGTTTTAACCAGCCATGGGTGAAATTATGGAGCTGGTTACAAATTTTAATTGCAGCTCTTAATATACATGTAATCATACTACATCTAGTATAAATCATTGTATGGAAAATCAACTTGTCAATGTCCCCTTTGGTTTCAAAATGGCCCATTGTTTTTCTGGGAAAGGGGCCATTGGCGCATTGACAAAAAATCCTTCCCAATCACTGTTAGTTAACCCGAATCACTATGCCATAAATTGCTTGTGCATACAGCCATGTGTACACTGGTTCTCTGTTTTACACAAAAATATGGATCACCAGCCAATAAAATTGGGTGTCCAACCGTACCTATATCTAATTTCTAAGGTCTGATTAAAATTGACAGGCACTTGCCCGAGCTGTCAAATAACATTTATGGATCTTAAACTTCCAACTTTACGGGACCTGTCTGTCTGGTAAAAAAAATCTAAAGGAAAACAACACAAAAAAAGTGTCTTGACATAAACACCAATGGTCGTACACAGGAAACCAAGAAAATCATTTACTGCGATCGCACATAGCATTATTGAGACACCAAAAAACCTTTTTAGTGTCCCTTGTTCTCAAAACACACTTTTTTTGCATTTCTGCTTCTAAATTTTATGACTAAAATGTGGTAAATAAACAAATTTAAAAAGAGGGCCCAAATCTGCAAATGTCCCACAATTGATGGGTTGGCATGGTTGTTGCAAACACCTGCATTCCACACCATACCAACATACCTGTGTCCAAAATGCCGCTTTTTCACCAAAAACTGGATTTTGAAGCCACTGCTGAACAGAAATTTGAGGATTCCATGGAAGTCCAACAGCTGGTGGAACAGTGCTGGAAGTTTCTACTGATCTATCAGATTCCATAATTCCAATAAAGCTTGGGACTAAACACAGGTAGGGTCTAGCCTTACTCTCCACTAGGCCTACTACACTACAGATCCAGCGTGCTGAATGTGGAGCTTAAGTTAATGATATTAAATAGATCTAGGCCTATTTACAAAGCATGTTAGCTGTGTTGTGTCCTTAAATTAAACCACCAAAGTCCAAACAGCAGACAAGGAAAGGCTGCACATGGCGACGTGCTAGTACATGTATGTAGCTAGCAATACTTAGACATGTTGTTATGCAAGCAGACTTATACACCGGGCAGTCATTGGACAGTAGAATGTGTACCAAGCAAAATCAAAACAAACGTGCCCCAGCACGCCAGACTCCCTGCACTCAGATTTTTCACCATGTTCGGTGTTGCAGTCACCAGGCATGCCACATCGCCAGGCCAGCCGCAGGCCAGACCGTCCATCAATGTTCCCCGGTCCCACACAATCATGACAATATTAATAAATCTAAGCGATTTTAAAAGCATTTGATTGAAGCCGAACAAGTTGGGACAGGACGGAAAATCAGACAACGCCGCGAGGTCGGTTTTTTAAATTTAACGTTTAACTTTAACGTTAGCCTGCTGCTGTTAAGTTAAAAAGAGACGTTCGTTCAGCATGTTCTGAATCAGATTTCATATTGAAAATTTGCCAGTAGGCCCCAAGTTGTAGACAGTCTGACCAAAAGTTACTGTTAGGCTTTAAGAGGCTATCGGAGCCGAAACACACGAATGACGAATTGGAATGGATGGGAGAGCGGGACATTTAAAAATGGATAACACCAACCCAACACTAACACTAACAGATCGACAAGCGAAACAAATCTGCACAAAAATGCAACGAAAACACCACTCTTATACTCACATTCCTTGTAGCAAGAGCCATAATTATTCAGATATAAAATTATGTGAAGTGCTTGAACTAAAACTCATAAATATCAAATGAACAATGTTGTTGAACTGAAGAGAAATATGTGAACTGAACAATTTCTGAAAATGGCTTTCAAATATTTGGGTATTGCAGGTCGTCTCTCCTCTGATTGGAGCGTCGTTTCGAGGCACTGCCACTTGATTGGTTCGTTTTGCTATGTTTCTATAGAAACTTATTTCGTCAAAAATAACGTATATTTTGCTAAAATTATTCTGTTAAACGTACCGATTTGTATATCTTGCCGAATATGATAATACATCTATATAAATAAATCCTAAAATATATCGGGAATTTGTTGGTTTTTTTACTTTTTGTTTGTCACATGACCAACATGGTGTAAAAGTTATCACAGCACAATTTTTTGTAGATGGGACCAAGGAAGCAGTATCCACAGGAACAGTTTTTTTTACAACAAAAATAATTTTAGGTGTTTTGGCTTCACAAATACATCCAGATTAACATAGGCCTACCAAAATTCTTAAGATATATTTGATGCGGAACAAGGCAAAACTCAAGTCGAAGGTCAATTCCAAGGTCATATATGATTTTTCACAAAATAAGAGTAGGCCCTAGGGACAAGTGTAATAGGCCTACCTCTTTTCCGTGTAATTTTAACTGGAAACTATTTCTCATATTATTTTTATGATTCAAGGTCATCCTCAAGGTCAAAGGTCAAATCGAACGTTAAATAAACGAAAATATAATTTCTAGCAAATAATGCTAGGAACATATGTAGGCTATATATAATACCTGGAAATCCGTTTATAGTATTATTTTAGTGATTGAATGTCATCTTCAGGGTTATCTTCAAGGTCAATTCCAAGGCCAAGGGTATAAAAAATATCATTTTTAGCAAACACATACAAAATGCAAGAAGTGTAATATTTATGTTTGATGTGATTTTGATTTAATAATTCTGTGGAACTCAATATGACCTCGACCTCTTTGTTTTCACCGAGCTGGCTAATACAATGAAGTATGGGGGAGGGTTCTTATATAACCTTGATTTCACCAAGTGACGTCAGTGCTGCGTTTCACAGAATGAAGTATGGGAGAGGGGGTGTTATATAACCTTGTTTTCATCGAGTGACGTCACTGCGTTTCACAGAATAAATTTCTCCTATTATTTTGATGATTAAAGATCATCTTCAAGGCCGAAACCTCAATTTCGAAGTCAAATTAGCGAAAAATATGATTTGTAACAGATAACACAACGAACAAGTGTAATACCTCATTTCTGTGTATTTTTACTAGAAAATCCATTTATAGTATTATTTTGGTGATTGGAGGTCATCTTCAAGGTCATCTTCAAGATCAAAAAGTCAATTCCAAGGTCAAAGATATATATGTTTTCTGTGATTTTGACTAAATAACATATTTCTGCTATTGTTTCGAGGATTAGAGGTCATTTTCAAGGTCAAAAGCTCAATTTCAAGGTCAAAAAAGCGAAAAACATGATTTGTAACACTACGAACAAGTTTAATACCTCTTTTCTGTGTGATTTTTGACCAGAAAATCAATTTCTGGCATTATTTTAGTATAGTAGTAGTGGTAGTAAATCATTGCTTTCTGGCACTTTCCGGCACAAAAGGTCTTTTAAGTGACTGTGTAATACGATAAAAACGTTGTAGTCAATTGATGAAATAAAATGATGTAGGCCCACAGATGATGATGTGAGGGTGGGGGTAGTAGTAGTAGTAGGGGTGATAGGGCATGGTGGGTTATTGAGAGCGTTTTCCTTTGCTCGCCCGATAAGGGGTTCTAGGCATGTCTAGGGGATCTACCATGCTCAGACGCCGGAGATTTGGATTTCGCTGTGCAATTTAATGCTGAAACACCATGGCATTTCGCACAGCTCCTCTATCCTCGGGTTGAGTGGTCCCCAGAGAAACAATAGGAAGGATAACTCCCTCTGGGTAACTCCATTCTACCACAGCCTACACCAGCGCCAGCACTGATGCGAGAGCTGCATTAACACCGCAGTTGAGGGGAGGAACCGGGGTACCCCACTGGCAATCCGCCCGAAGATTATGGCCAGATGCGAGGGACTGCAGCTTCCTTTAGATGATTGCTGTAAACTAGTGCTTCCGTACCATGCCATACAGCATACAACTGACGGAACAGATCCCTAATGACCCTCCCCGGATACTAGCAATCATCCCAGTACCCCGGCATTATTTTAGTGATTTACGGCCATCCACAAGCTTAAAAGGTCAATTTTAAGACCAAGTGACCAAAAATATGCCCTTTGACGCTTCCTGGTTGCCCATTAGCTCGTCCACATCACCATTTTATGCGAAACTCACTTTTTAAAGCACTGCGTCTCTTTTTATAGCACTGCGTGATTTTCCGTCGCCCTTTATGCATCTGCATCGCCCTTCATTACCTCTCCATTGCCGTTTAACACCTCTCCGTCACCTTCTAACACATCTTTGCTTTTCCGTCACCCTTTAATGCATCTCAGAGGCCTTTTTAACGCCTCTCCATTGAATGTGAATGCTTTTGTGGCACTTTTTAGTGCCTCTCCTCAGCCCACTATAACGGCTTTCCATCACCATTTAATGCCACTTTGTCACCCTTTAATGCCTCTACATCGCCCTTAATTAATATGTAATCGTCACCTATTAATGCACATGTCAAACTTTAATGTTTTTTTCGTGGCCTATTATGCATCTTCATGGCGCCCCAAGGCCTGTTTTGCTGCACTTGAAGATCTTTTCGTCGCCATTTAATGCATCTTCGTAGCTCTTCAAGGCGTATTTGTCGCCCTTTAACTCATAGCAGTCTTAGTCCAGGCAATGAAGTGATCGTGGACCATTGGAAATGGACAAAAATGTTAACAAAGGTATTTCAACGGAATTTGACTCAGTTAGGCTATGTAAAACCCCCTATAAAAAAACCCACCCGAATCCACCTTGGGGAAAGCCTCGTTCTCGGGTAAAATCCAAGATGGCCGCCATTAAACCAATAATTTATGTAAATTTTTAATAAATCGCTCTCATTTGAAAACTAAACATCGTAGAGCCACATATAATATGTTTTTAAGCACAACTTTTTCAAGGGATTCTATTTGTTCACATTTCATATTCATAAGAGGTCAACTGACGTCACAAACAAGGTCAAGGTCAAATAATTAGACCTAGAAATGTGGAAAATGCCCAAATATTTAATGGAAATAAGTGTTAGTAAATGTTTTTTCAACATAATTTGACTCGGTGGGCTATATAAAAACACACATAAAACCCCACCCGAATCCTCCTTGGGGAAATCTTCGTTTTCGTGTAAAATTCAAAATGGCCGCCATTAAACCAGTAATTTATGTATTTTTTTATTAAATCGGTATCATTTGAGAACGAAACATCGGAGAGCCACAAATAATATGTCTTATCGCACTAATTTTTCAAGGGCTTCAATTTGTTCACAATTAAAATTCATAAGAGGTGAAACTGAGGTCATTTTGAAGGTCAAGGTCAAATTAGACCTAAAAAATGTGAATAATTTGCATCTTTAAGTGCACAATGCCAAAGTATTTAATTGACACAAATGTTAAAAATTTGACTCGGTCGAGCTATATAAAACAACACATAAAACCCCACCCGAAACGTCTTTGGGTAAAGCCTTGTGTTTGGGTGTAATCCAAAATGGCCGCCATTAAACCAGTAATTTATATATATTTTTAAAGTCACTATTATTTCAGAACTAAACATCGTAGAGCCACATAATAATATGTCTTTTCGCACTAATTTTTCTCGGGGATTCTATTTTTTCACATCTTATATTCCTTAGAGGTTAAACTGAGTTCATTTTCAAGGTCAATGTCGAATTAGACCTAAAATATGAATAATTCGCTTTTTTAGGTTCTCAAATGCCGAAATATCCAAAATGGCCGCCAGTAATTAAAACAGTAATTTATGGTTAAAAAAATCACTATCATTTCAGAGCTAAACATAGTAGTCCCATATAATATGTCTTTTCACACTTTTTTTTTAAGGATTCTAAATCGGAAATTCGGAAAAGGTCAATCTGAGGTTATTTCTCAAGTCAAATTAAGCATAAAAATATGAATAATTTTCATTTCTTAAGTGGACGAATGCCGAAATATTTAATAGACAAAAATGTTAACGGTGACCACATTGCTAACATCAATTTTTAACATGTAAGCTAGAAGACTAGTGTCACTCATTATCAGTAGTTAGCAGCTCCTAAAACGTGATTTCGGTGATTAATGAAGATAATAGAGCACTTTATTTCTGCATGGTGTAAACAAACCATTAGCATAACACATCACACGCCCAGCCCATACGTTTAACCTGACATCCAATAGAATGATCATGCATCATACTAATCAGAG
Organism: Flabesymbios commensalis; assembly: GCA_964017125.1. Classification (NCBI taxonomy): domain Eukaryota; kingdom Metazoa; phylum Annelida; class Polychaeta; order Terebellida; family Flabelligeridae; genus Flabesymbios; species Flabesymbios commensalis. The sequence continues at coordinate 72,061,937 of OZ024908.1, read as the reverse complement.
CTGCATGATCAATTCGCTAAATTTAATATAAATAAATAATATTAGCTTATACTGCTCCAATATATATAAATTTTTACATGAGTTAATAATAAATAAAATGACTTAGTTGATCTAAATGGAAAGGCATTATTTAACAATGCGATACATTATCAATGCCGTGGACAGACCTGTGAGTGCGTCAGAACATTTCATTTCTGCAGTAGTCTGCTGTAAATACTGTTCTCTTGAATGCATTTCATCATACTATATTTCTTGCTTACCTGAGCTTTTTGACAATATACTGCCACTTAAACATCACCAGAATGACACAGAAGTATCATATACTAGTAATAGTTAGGCTATGATGAGAAATGTCTTGAAGTGTCAAGTGAATTAAAATTAACAATGTTTTCTTTTCATAAAAGTCGCAACAAGTCTCAGGAGTGAATATATAATGAGTTGAGAGCAGTATACAATTTACCAATGTGCGATTGGTGAAAACGGCGTAGCTATCAGGCTATTGTGTTCAAATATGCTGGCGAGAGGCGACCTGATCACAGTGACGTTTTAAGCATTCCAGATTCTAAATAGGTAAAATTATAATATATAACTATGCCTATTTTAACATATGCAGAATATAATCATTTTTATACTGCCTCATATATGAGCAGCTAAAATCAACCTTACATTGTGATAAATGTTTTTATCTGGTTATTATGTGAACAAATATTTTAAGGATATCAAATTATTATTGACAATGGGGTGTACATATGAACTGGAACTTTCAATGTTACCATAAATGAACATTTGTGTAAATATAAAGTGACGAAATCTGTGACGTTCATCTCAGAAACGCCCTATTTACAAAATAGTTATCCCCATTTGGCGAGAAATAGAAATATATCATATAAAAAAAATGAGTTTAAACATGTTTAAAACTAAAAAAAATCTAATTTAAACTGTTTTAATATGTAGAGTAACACAAATAGAACATATAATTTTTTCAATGTGGGTACCTTTTAACATAATTAGCATCAGTGTGGCTATGTAAAAACACACATAAAACTCCACCCGAATCCTAATTGGGGTAAGCCTCGTTTTCGGGTAAAATTCAAAATGTCCCCCAGTTCGATCAGTAATTGATCAAAATTCATCTAATTTTAAACTGATCAACATAGTACTACATATGACATGTCTTTTTGCACAAAACTCTGGGATTATATTTTTTCACATTTTAGTTCCTAGGAGGTCATGCTGATGTAATTTTCAAGATTTAACTCAAATTAAAACTAGAAATGGATTAAATCTGTTGCACAAATGCCAAAAATTACAACCTGAGATACATGTAGCTGCTACTTTTATTTCATGTTTCAACATGTTTTAATGTTTTTAAATCTGAAGTTGACTGTTTTGTGGATTACTTGATCTCGAATGAAACTATGTATAACCTACCTACTGTAGATATTATAGTCCAGGAAAATTAGCCTATAAGACCTGGAACAAATTCGTAACAAACTGAAAATTTCAGGAAAGTTTGTTAGAATTATGACAAGCAACATATCAAAAGTCCTAAGGTGTGCAGGGGTTGGAAGTGACCTAAATTTAGTTCCAAAGGTCAAATTACTCAAAATCATATAATAGCAGGTCCCAAAACCATGATTCCGTGACCAACCTTTGGCAAGTAAGATATTTGTCAAAAAAAAAACTTCTACGGCTATTTAGAAAAAGTGGGCGGAATTTTGTGAAGCGCAAAATTCAAAATGGCCACCATCGATCACAAGTGATATTTTAAAAGAAGCATTTCGCGTTTGGCGGAAAATCACAAAAATCCAAGATGGTCGCCAGCGGCCTTTTGAACAAAATAAATTTTTACTTAAAAATCCCATTATCAAATGTAATATGTCATTTCTGACTAATTTTGGGACGTTGAGCCCATTTATGTTCATCAAATTACAATCATAAGCTTCTGTGACCTTCAAGCATCACACGAAGGTCACAAATGATCAGTATATACAATTATATACAGGGTTCTACCCAGCCTGAAATGTCAGCGTATCGGCCGAGGCGCCAGCGGAGCCCTGAAAAATCGGCAAAAAGTAGATACTAGCTGCTCTGAGCTGCATTCTAAAGCATTTCCCTACACTTTGATACATGGCCCTAACGGGTCCTTGAAAACGGGGAAAGTCCGTGAATATGAAAAAAAGTAATACAGGCCTTGAAAATTCCTTCAATTTGTTGTAAAAATATAAATAAACCATAAAATTTTTTGGGATTTTCATCAACCTGTGATGTTTTGCTGGTAATCGCGACAAACGTCACTCAGTGGCAACAGTGATTAGATGAAGGAAAAGGCCACACTTAAAAAATCTCGTCCTCTGTCTCATCTATAGATTCAATGTTTTGTTATAGACTTAGGCTACTTTGCAGACAAACCAGGGCACAACAGCTATCAATAAATCCGTAATCGCCAGATACACGGCGATAGCTTGTGTGTGCATGCACCTTTCGTTTTTCCTACTTATAATTCTATAGCATTTAAAGCTATATGCCTACATGTGCAGGATAGTATATTTTTACACATCTCCATATATCAGTATTAGAGATAGCGCCTACCCTGTCTAAATTATTATTGGGCCTATATAGGTTGTATCATATAGAGGAGGTGGTAGATACGTTGCAATATAGGCCTATATAGTTAACGCAATACATAATTCTTACAGGCAAAGCATCAGAAATGATATTATGCTAGCTCCGCTGCAACCCAGGTATAAACCTATGTCGCATCTGAAATTTGGCAATCAGCCGAAGGCGGCCACGTCATTATGCGCTCCTAAACAGCCCAGGCGTGTCTGAAGGTTTCAGCCACAGATTGACCCCATACAAAATCGTGGGACATTTCTTTGGACGGTCATATCTAAGACTTGACCTTGAATAATCAGGTCGAAAATAAAATTTTTTAGAATCAGTAGCATTTCAGCTACGAGATCGCATGCCGAGCTTATTTTCCGCAAAGTTACTAAAATGTTATGAGTATTTTTCGGGGCTTGGGATCGAGATCGCTCTCAGTCACCACCATGTTAAAAAACGTGTTTTTTTCGGGTAAAACGAATACAGCAATCCACGGCCTCAATGATGACGTCACGGCTACTGCTTACCCAGTCCGCATGTGAGCTCACGATGAGCTCACAGTGATAGCATGGTGGACTCACAGTATGAGATCATACATATGACATTACTTTGAGATCATGGTGAGCTCACATGAACTCACAGATTTATCTGACTAGACTCACAGTAGGAGATCATAATTTGATCTCACTGTGAGATCATAGTGAGTTCACATGAACTCACAGTGTTATCACACTGAACTCACGGTATGAGATCATTATCTGTTCTCACTGTGAGATCATGGTGAGCTCACATGAACTCAATGTTTTACCACACTAGACTCATGGCGTGAGATCATTATCTGGTTATTAACTGATCTCACTGTGAGATCATTCTGTACTAACATTAACTCACAGTTTTATCACACTGAACTCACGGTATGTGATCATTATCTGGTCACACTGTGAGATCATGCTGTGCTCACATGAACTCACAGTTTTATCACACTGAACTTACGGCATGAGATCATCATCTGATCTCACTGTGAGATCATGGTGAGCTGACATGAACTCAATGTTTTATCACACTTGACTCAGAGTTTGAGATCATTATCTGATCTCACCGTGAGATCATGTTGTACTCACATGAGCTCACAGCTTTATCACACTGAACTCACGGCATGAGATCATTATCTGATATCACTATGAGATCATGGTGAGCTCACATGAACTCAATGTTTTATCACATTGGACTCACAGTATGAGATCATTATCTGATCTCACTGTGAGATCATGCTGTACTCATATGAACTCACAGTTTTATCACATACGACTCACAGTATGAGATCATTATCTTATCTCACTGTGAGATCATGGTCAGCTCACATGAACTCATAGTTTTTTTCACATACCACTCACAGTATGAGATCATTACCTGATCTCACTGTGAGATCATGGTGAGGTCACATGAGCTCACAGTTTTTTTCACATACCACTCACAGATCATTATGTTACCTCACTGTGAGATCATCATGAGGTCACATGAACTCATAGTTTTATCACACTAGACTCATGGTATGAGATCATTATCTGATCTCACTGTGAAATCATGGTGAGCTCATCTAAGCTTATAGTTTTATCACACTAGACTCACAGTATGAGATCATTAACTGATCTCACTGTGAGATCATGCTGAGATCAAATGAACTCACAGTTTTATCACACTGCACTCATTGTATGAACTCATTATCTCACTGTGAGGGCATGCTGAGCTAACATGAACTCATAGCTTTATCACACTGATCTCAGGATATGATATCATTATCTGACCTCACAGTGAGATCATGGTGAGCTCACACGAAACCACAGATTTATCACATTGGACTTACACTGTGAGATCATTACGTACCTGATCTCACAATGAGATCATGGTGAGCTCACAAGCGCATGAATGTGGTAGAATGTATTCAGTGGGTGAGAAACGTCTTACATGGGGCAGAAACGTTTTACACTAAGGTAAAACATCTCAAAGACGGGAGCGAGACATATGATGCAAAAGGGCCTGGAGCTGTGGTGTCTCAATGTGCTCTGAGTATCAATGAATCAATAAATCAATCAACAATTCAATGAATGAATGAATGAATAAATGAATGAATGAATGAATGAATGAATGAATGAATGAATCAATCAATCAATCAATCAATCAATCAATCAATAAATCAATCAATCAATCAATCAATCAATCAATCAATCTATCAATCAATCAATCAATCAATCAATCAATCAATAAATCAATCAATCAATCAATCAATCAATCAATCAATCAATCAATCAATCAATCAATCAATCAATCAATCAATCAATCAATTAATCAATCAATCAATCAATCAATCAATCAATCAATCAATCAATCAATCAATCAATCAATCAATCAATCAATCAATCAATCAATCGATCGATCAGTTAAAAGATCAATCAATCGATCAATCAATTAATCAATCAATCCATAAATCAATCAATTTATCAATCAATCAATCAATCAATCAATCAATCAATCAATCAATCAATCAATCAATTAATCAATCAATCAATCAATCAATCAATCGATTAATCAATCAATCAATCAATAAATCAAACTTCTGTAGCGCCCATATCCTCAGCGATCCGAGAATATGTGGTTGTACATTTCGACATTTTTTAGAAATTTTTTTGGTTACACCTCAAAGTTGTACCTTTTTGGCAGGCACTTTTACATTACTGTGAAGGCGCGAGGGTGCAGTCATGCACTCATTTCCGCCTGCATTTCAGCTGCATCACCACAGCGACCTGAAACTCTATGTAATTTACTGAGCAGAAAAAGTAAGTTGTATCAGGCAGCTTAGCACAGTGATGGAACTATATACTCGTATCTACTCACAGCAGAAGAAAACAATTCTAGACTTGTAGGTATATAGGCCTATGACAGATCGAGCCACTCTACAGAAAAGCGATTTTTAATCTGTGAAAGTGGCACAGAAACTTGAAAACTAGGTTTTGATTTTTTTGATAGAGGGACGTTTTGTGATAAAGCAAATAAGTGGAGTGAATATTTGGTATTATCCTAATTTGAAGAAGCTGCCAGGAAAATGCAGACGGGGTGTCAACATACCTTTTTGAAACATTGTGATAAACTACACTCATACATTGTATGGTTTTTATAAAATTATAATAAAAACATTGTCATTTAGATATTATTCCATAAAAACACCCAATAAAATGCTATACATGTACAGTATTTATATTCGAGATACAGTGCTGACATCCATGTTACAGTGCTGCGGTGTTCGGTGTTTTAAAACATGTAACAACGTCATAATGACGTTAGGCCTACGTGCTCATTTAAAATATTTTAAAATAACGTTGTCACAACGTCATAAATAACGTTACTCAGTTAACAATAACATAAACCCTCATAATAATTTTATGTTCATTCTTAATTGAGTTGATTTCAATTATATAAATATTTTATATTATTACTTTAGTTATGCAAGATTTCCGAGATGAGAAAAAACAATTTAAAGTGGACACTTTGAATTTTATATGTGCAAGATTTGTCATGGGTGGTCCTTGTGTGAGACATTTTGTTTTATATCCATAAATTTAAGTAATTTTGTGATATTTACATTACTCAAAAACAATTTGCATTGTCTTAGAGTTATGTAAATCTCACAAAATTACTCAAATTCAAAATGGCCGTTTAGTGGCCATATTGAAATTGTTTACTCCCAAAGGTTAATGGGGTGATTGTCTGACATTGCTGAGCACTTAAATTACCAAATTAAAAGAAAATTTGATGGAAACTCTTTCATGAAACGCGCTAACGAACATTTCTTTGTTACTCGCTGTAGTAATTAAAGGGTTGATGATATACGGATCAAAATGTCACCAAAAAACATTTCCCAGTGGTATGTAATGGCTATGTCAAGTATGAGGGGGCAGAAGTTGATAGAATATAGTAGCTATTTTGAAAAAGAATAACGGCGGTGAATTTACTAAAATGTAAAATGTTGTTATTTCTGAAATGATAAATTATAATATAAAAAAATATTCTGACTGCTATTTCCATTTATGTTCTGCGATGACGTCACCATGACGCTATGTCAATCGAATGGAATCTGAAAGTATGAGGGGGCAGAAGTTGATAGAATATAGTAGCTATTTTGAAAAAGAATAACGGCGGAGTAGCTATTTTGAAAAAGAATAACGGCGGTGAATTTACTAAAATGTAAAATGTTGTTATTTCTGAAATGATAAATTATAATATAAAAAAATATTCTGACTGCTATTTCCATTTATGTTCTGCGATGACGTCACTATGACGCTATGTCAATCGAATGGAATCTGAAATTTATCATAATAATATCATTTTTTTCCAATAATAAAGTCTTAAATTAAGTTAAAATTCTTAACATTTTTCCTTGAATGCAATATACATAGTTGTGAATGCTTATGTCATGATGGCACACTATTTAACATGGTTAAGGAAATAAGTAAATGGACGTGGTTTATTACTTGGTTTCGAATTTTTCCAATGTGTTAAAAATAATATATTCCACATAGATGTGAACTTTAACTTGCTTTACTTTTTGTAACATTTGTAATTGAAATAATATCACTTAGTTAACATGGTCAAGACGGGCGTAGGCCCGAAATGTAAACTGACCATGAGGATTCAATAGTGGCCTATCAGTCCAGTCCCGCTCGCTGTTGGATTCACACGTGCGTGTTTTACGCTATGACACTCCCTTCGCGTTATAACATCTCGGGTATACCGGTAACACAGAATATAACACATCATCAATTATCCTACACCAAGAACAGGAAATGTAAGTTCACTCTTTGACACATTAAATATTTCTGTAAAGCACGCTGTGATTGACGTCGCTATTGAAAATATAACTAAAATTACTAATGCGAAACTACTTTGTTTTCATTCCGTTTCCTAATTTTCAACGTGCGTTCTTTATTATATCTTATATAATAGAGGTCTGTATATAGAGTGATACAATTTGTCGATTTTAAAATGATATTATTTACTGGGATATCAGGATTATAGTAAACGCGAGACGTTGAACAACCCAATGATGAATGTTCGGTCATTGTGGAATACGGTGAGCTTTCCCTCATCGAGCATTATGCCTAATTATCGTGTTTCCAGTTCATTAATGTTGTGTAATGGTGCATATAACTGAAATAGGTTTCCGTTGTATTCATTACGTTTTTGTAAATTCTACAAGCGCCGTTTTGTATTATTTCAAACCAAGGGATAGATGCCTTGAATATAGTTATGATACAATGAATATATTTCAAACTGATATAATTTAGTGGAACATGGAAAGTGAAATTAACGTAGCATCCGGCACGTAAAAGAGAAATTTTATTTTATACCAAAAATTACATGTATTTTACACGAAACATTGAACTGAATGTCACAGCTCGTGTATATTATTGATACAAACAAGAAACGTTATATGGAGTTCTTGATAAGAGAATGGGATACATGCATGGTGAACTAATTGATTAACATATTCTAACACTACACAGGAACATTTTGTAGTAGGCCTATGAAAGATGCTGGGCGTAAAATCACCGTCATCCAGCAGGCGACTAACAGGCCATCCATTGTAGTAAGAGCAATAAAACTAACTCGTTGACCCAATGTTGGATGAATGCTGGGCAATCGTGGAAGACGGTGGGCCGTCATTCATTTAGCAGTGAATCATCGACTTGTGTTTCTCACACCTTATATTCAATCTCAACATATACTGACTCTAACAACACTTCCCTGATGTTGGCCCGCCGCCTTCAATGCCGGCCAACATCAAAACAACAGCGGGTCAACGTGTATTGTTTCCTTGGTATATTGTGTGGTGTACCCAGATAACACGACACGTTGACCTAATGTCGGGTTCATGCTGGACTACCGTTTACGACGCTGGCCTAACATTGACACAACATTGGGTCAACGTGTTAGTTGGTTAGCCTAAACTAACGCTCTGTATAACATAGAATGTATAAAATGATAATGTTCGAAATAATTAAGTAGAAAAACTGTCGCCTATGGCTTAAGGATGAAAAAGAATGGGTGTAGAAAATAGTTGTTTGAAATAAATCAAATATTTTTTTCAAATGTTCAAAGCCGCGCCACCAGGAATATTCCAGTAAACACGATACGTTTGATATATAATAGATGTTGATTCAATGTTGGATAAATTGGCCAAAGATTGAACCAGCTTTGGTTTAACCAAGGATGCCAGTTTTAACTAAGAGAAACCAGTGTAACAGTTTCAGATTACCCCCCTGTTCAGGTTACCCCCGGGGGTAATCTAAAACTAGTTTCAAGTTACCCCTCTCTAGTTTCAAATTACCCCTACATTTTAGTAGTTAACTTTCAATGATAACACTTATTATATTTTGGAGGCTATATGAATTATATGGATTATGATATGCAATAAAGCTATGTTTATTTGGTAATTTTTATATTTATTTAGTAATTAATGTTCTGTTGTAGTAGTATATAGCCAATAATACTTGATAATAACTGATGTTTTTCAATTTCAGGAGCATGCATTGCTGTCCACAAAACCCACAGAAAGAATTTTGAAGAGATATCCCATACCGGCAGAGAGGACCAGATCAAAAGGTATATCTCCAGCAAACAAAATACATCACCCCAATGCTGGCTCAACACTGGTTTATTGTCTACGACAGTGGCACAACATTGATCAAGCATTGGGGTGGTGTCTCACGTTTGCTGTGTCATCAAATTTATTTTTTCTACATTCTTGAATATACTTTTATATTATGTTTTGAATTAGACAGAAAAATATATCATTTTAATAGCTAAATAAAATTTCTTGTAATGTTTGATAGCGCACTGAATTCAATTCAAATCCCGGATGCTTTTCTTTGGGATTTAGTTGTAGTACGGTCTCGTTGTGTCAAATAATGGCATAACCTCACACAAAATGCAATAGAATGTCCTACAGTGTTTTCTTGCTCAATAATTATTCCTGGCTATATATATATAACTTTCTTGAAACAATTAAAAGCGAGTGCACCGTACAGGCCCTACTACCTATGGTACAGCCATTTTGAGTCACTGCTTCAGCCGAGGCGTGTTTGAGTGCTTGCACGGTATCTTTAAATTTTAATATTGCTGATATCTGGCAAACCGCACCAGATAGCTGGACCATTACCGGTACTAAAAAACAAAATCTGCGGTTTCAGGGAGGAAAAATGCCTCAAAAAATCAATTTCAAGATGGCGACTTGCAAACATTATTGACATTATTGAAATCAATATGCGTAATAACAATGCCAGATAGATAGACCATTTAGTATAAAACAAACTGTGCGGTTTCAGAGACCCTGCAGAATTTCAACTTGATCAAATGCAATATGAACTTAATTGCGGCTATCATTGACTTTAATATCTGTAATGTACATGGCAAACTGTTGTAGATAGCTAGACTATTCCTGTAAAAGAAAATGTAAGAGCCCAGAAAAGGATACACCCTAAAAATGTCTATCACACGGGCGGTGCGTCGGATTATGGTGCCAGCGGACTGAACTTGTGGTAGTTTACTGGATATTTTTTTGAAATCTCAAAGCCACTTTACTAAGTTTTGTAATAGCAAATTTAGAGCTTGATTTTATGCATTCTGGAAAACCTGGAAATTTGCCATTCCTGGAAAAGGGCGAAAATAAATTATTTATTTGAATTTATTTATGCAGTTGAAAACACCTATACATGTATCATTTTTTATTTGATTCCTGATTCTTAATTTGTTACCTTTAAAGAATGCAGTAAACAACTTCATGGAGCCTGATGAAGGTTGAGGTGAAGAGGAGAATTTCAAATGAAAACACGCAATTGAAGAGGAGGTTGAATTAAATTGTTACACTTGCAAATAAAGCATTTGTACATTTTAACCATTTTTTCTGATTGTTTTGTTTACCATGCTTACTTTTAACACCGTGAGTTTATACTTTTAGGCCTACGTTGATCTCACTGCATGAGGTCACAGTGCGAGCTCACTTGAACTCGCTGTGGCCTCATTGTATGTGCTCACAGTGGTCTCACTGTGATCTCGCTGTGAGTTCACTATGTGAGCTCACTATGGGCTCAATGTGAGGTTAAACTTTTAGATCATTGTGATCTCACAATGTGAGCTCATTGTGTGAGCTGACTGTGATCTCACTGTGGCCTCGTTGTATGAGCTCACAGTGGTGTCACAGTGATCTTGCTGTGACTTCACTATGTGAGCTCACTATGGGCTCACTGTGAGGTTACACTTTTAGATCATTGTGATCTCACAATGTGAGCTCATTGTGTGAGCTGACAGTGATCTCACTGTGGCCTCGTGGTATGAGCTCACAGTGGTCTCACAGTGATCTCGCTGTGAGTTCACTATGTGAGCTCACTATGGGCTCACTATGAGGTTACACTTTTAGATCATTGCGATCTCACAATGTGAGCTCATTCTGTGAGCTGACTGTGATCTCACTGTGGCCTCGTGGTATGAGGTCACAGTGGTCTCACAGTGATCTCTCTCTGAGTTCACTCTGTGAGCTCAATATGGGCTCGCTGTGAGGTCAGACTTTTAGATCACTGTGATCTCACAATGTGATCTCACAGTAAGCTTAATGTGATCTCACAGTGAGCACATTGTGAGATCAAATTGTTGACTGGATAACCAGCAAACACAAGTCGCTGCTCAAATGTGTTACTGCTGGCCGGCTCTCTGCAAGCATTGCGTCAGCGCCTTGTGTTTGCTGGGATACGGCAGCCTCGCAGTTTTCAAATGGATTAAAAAAAGAATGGTTATTTCCGACATATCGGCAGTGTGTCGCTCTTTTTTCAGCGTATCGGCAGCGTGTTGGCGATATTGGTAGCGTAGCGGCAGCAAAACTCAGCGTGTTGGCCCGACACGCTAAAAGAGCCTGGTTAGAAGCCGGTATATAGTGATTTTCTACTAGGCCCCTAGTGGTCCGATAGTTACATGTGATACTGTAATATACTTTATTTTCGCAGGTATGAATATTCGCGCAAACCCGATTTTTGACCACATCGCAGTCTTTTAATTTCACGTGAAATTATTTTATGAATTTTATTTTTTTGGCTTGGAGACATGTAATTGTTATCTCGCCGTGACGACTGTCACCACCCTTCCCGCCTAGTAATCACTATAATGCAACATCGTAGGTAAACATGATGCTATCGTCATCAATTAACTGGACTGGAGGGGGGGGGGGGCTCAAGGGTGACCGACCATTGAGGCTAATGCACTGGACAAGCGCTGTAGTAGAGCAGATAGCAAAACCATTGGGCAAAAGTTCATAAAAGCATGACATTTTCCACACATCATCTCTATGCCTTCCAGCTTCTATTTAGATGTGGAACCACCTTGAGTCTGTTTTCGGATGACCTTGAGAGGTCTTCAAAGTTTAAGTCTAGGTCAATTCATATTGTTACAAGTTTATACTATTATAAGTGTACTTTTATCCATTATATCGATATTTTGTAACCTTTATTAACCAACTGATTAAAAATAGTATTAGTAATATTTGTGTTTTTATGTTTTTAATTGACCCTGAATGTCAAATATGAGAAAATTGTAGACCTATTTGTGTACTTTCCGAGTTTGCATCGTCTAATAACACTGTTACCATGTAGGACCTAGATGTTAGTGTTCTATTCGGATCGCGCTGGATTACGATTCGGATCATGCAGTGGTTTACAGTTCCTTACTGACTGTCTTGTTTCTACTATATTGAGGGGCTTTTAACAGTTTAATAGGTCATTTTTATTTTGTGTTTTACACATTGGCAATTGAAAATAAGTTCATAACTGCATTTTGCTGATAGTATCACTTATTACAGACAAATGTGGTTACTACAAAACAGTACATTAGACTATTATACACTTAGAGCTAATGACATGTATATTTCATCAGCTTCACCTGCTTCCGCAAGTTTGAAAAGGAACACCTTTTTGTATGCTATTGATGCATCTTCATTATGCTGATTTCTGCTTGTCGTATCTCTACTTGGTAATAGTAGTATAGCCTTGACCTCTCTGCCCACTGCTTCAAACTATTAGAAAACATGTTTTCAGTATGACCAAACATAGCAACACCACCACTGACTGGAAACTGTACCACAGTGTCCAACTAGTACTGACCCAGAAAACAGGGGTATACACCTTTCCCAATAGCAACACGCCACACATTACAGTGACTAAAAGCTGAACTATTTAGTTGGGAGTCCTGTCACACTTCTATTACAACACGCCACACAGTGATTAAAACTAAACTATTTAGTTGGGAGTCCTGCTTATGCGCAAAATCGTGCAAACAGTGTATTGGGTACACAAATTTGTCAAAAAACTTGCATGACTTGAAACAAAATGTTTCTTTGCCTTATCCTACCGAGAGATCCAGTCAGATTATCCAGTTAGACCACAGGTACTGGCTGTTTTTGAGTAATGTTCATCAGGTCACATCACAGCCTGTACTAGGAAACACTGGATGTTTGCATTTGATCGTACTAACTATGCACTAACAGAACAAATCTGTGAACTGTGTCACCGTAACGAAAGCACCCGACAGTCTTGATGGATTTTGCTGTGGGCAAATCTGTGATTTACAAAGTATCGCAAGCATCTCAGCCATCGCAATTGACCATTGCCACGAGCAGTTAAATTGTGTAGTCAAAGGAGTACTGATTATTAGATTAACATAATATCCTGCAGCTTGGAGGCGCTAGTGGTGGCTGGCCTGAAGTAGACAAGAGTGAGAGGAAATCATTGTAGCTGAAAAACACCGTCACAAGGGAGCAGGGAGACACCATGAACAATATCCAGCGGTGCAGTCAGCCTCACGGCAACCTTTCTGGTTTGGGACACAATATAAAATCAAGGATGGAACAGTTTCCTTCACCGCAGTGGAGGAGGGAAAAGTAACTGGCCAAGAGTTCAGCCATCAGCAAAGCTCCCAGATAACTAGAAATATTTGTTACAGGTTGATTAGAACAGACCGTCACACTTGCAACAGGTGTTGGGAATGAAATATATGCCACTCGGGAAGCATCTGTGTTATGTTTGGGTGCAACAGTGGACATTACAGGCAGTTGGAACTGGCTCAAATATCAATTTCATAGCTGTTGCTCGTTAAATTGCCCATGCAATGGGCACAGCCTGTCTGTCTTGCCCCTCTTCCACGCATACACTGGGTGTGATACAGTGGAAGATGAAATATAAGAAACCACGTAAGTATGTATCAATGTATATTCTGAGGCTACTGATGTATCGACTGTATGTTCTGAGGCTACTGATGTTATTCAGGAGCTGAGCACCACACATATCTCTGAGAAAAGTGAGTCACGCATTGAGAGATTCGTCATCCTGATGTACAATGGAAAGAGTTACCTAGATCACACCAATGCAGCCAAGAAAGGGATGTTCACCAGCTAATCTGAGGCAATTAGAAAGAATCCTCCGATAAAGGCAGCTCCACAAGAAAACACTTTTAACACTGTCAACTATTGCTCCAGGCCACCTGCCCAACGTCTGCCATATCTAGTGGACTGAGGCTGGACAAAGGACCAGAATGGCTGCATTGGCACCACTGTTGAGTGTAAGAGCCAGGGTGCGCCGCTGGCAATCTCTGCGAAGATTATAGTGGAGGATGCAGCTTCCCCTGGATAATTGTTGTAGACTTGTGTTGACAGTGATTTGGTGTCTAGTGTCTCCCTTCAAAAGTAGTAAATTCATGCAACAGCCACATGACCTTGAATGTAGCCTTCAAGGTCAACGTAAGGAAAACCACTTAACCCGTTGAACACGAGATTATTATGCCACTGCGCTGTTTCTGAAACGATATTATTTTATGACGTCATATAGTCAGACAGAACCATAAGATGACCTTGCAATATCGAATTACAATCATTTTTTTTACTTTTTCAGTTGACTATGAGCCATAGATTAAAAATCAGCTGGCGTTCCAATTGCAACCTTTGTGGGGTTTTTAAAATCCAAGATGGCCGCCAAAATTGTTATAGCGATATAATACAAGCTCTAACTTCTCAACCAGTTGACTTAGAGACATGATTTTGGTGTCTAGGTATGGGTTTTTGGGGTCTGGGAACCCGATTTTGATGTTAACATGGGGATCAAATGCAGTCCTGTTGCAAAAAATGCAAAATGGCCGCCAAAATAGTTAATCAAACCGCTAAATAACGCCGTACATAACATTCTTGTCGATGTTTGTTATTAGGCCTAGGCCTATGTTTGCCAAGTCTAATACTAATATGAATAGGCACTGCCTAGCATGAGATCGCTCCTATATTATACATTAATAGGACCTAATATGCTGTATAGGCTAGGCATGTAGCCTATAGGAAGGCTCTTAGACTTTTAGTCTAAATCAATCATTATGGGCCTAATTACATTATGCAGTGGTGCGCCACCACCTCCAGGTTCAATGCCTGAACTAATGAATAAGCTGTCCGAACTGAGCAAGAAAAGCCGAACAACTAAGGCATGGGTTGATAATGTCATTCGCCCAGTACTTTTAATCAACATGTTTTGTAGAGCAGCACACGAGGGTGATTTTGCTCTTGTGTCATCTGCTGAAATGATGATACCTCTGATGTTTGCTGCTAGCCGACCAAATTACTCACGTTATGGGACGTTATACGTGGAATGGATGCACAGTCTGCCTTACGATCTCCATAAAGCATTTATGAAAGGCCAGTTGTTTGTTCACCTTATGGCTGGGATTTTCAATGGTATATGGACGGACCAGTTTATCGAATGCACCTGGATGCGCCATGGTCATGGTCTATCTGGAGTCATTGGCATGGCAACGGATGAGAATCAAATGAAAATTAGCATGGGCGCCTGTAGTGAGCTCGTAAGTCGGCTGAAGATGATGGGGGCATTAGAGGAAAAAGTGAAAAACGACACACAAGGAAGAATCACTAGTTAGGATTGCAAATGATGCTAGTGATCGAAATGCACTAAAAGAAACATTGTCTCTTTTGATTGACCCATTAAATCCATCTGATCATGAACAGGGCCAGCTACTAAATATCGTTACTGGACAACTAGCACCTCCTGAATGTAACGTCGACGAAGCATACGATATGTGAGCTAAACAGATGAAGGAATTCAGAGACAAGTGGCCTGGTGGCTTCTATAATAAAATTAGTAAGCAACTTATCAATATTGACCATAAACGCAAGCATATTTCAGTGGATAACAACAAAATAATCTCATAGGATCTCATCTATGCTCGTGCACTCGATTTACTTGTCAGCAACAGAGATCTTCCAAGAAATACTGACACACGAGCTAGCTGCATACCCACCTGCTTTATTTGAGGAGAATGATGCCATGCGAGTATGTAAAAATAAGGCTACACTCAAGAACAAACTAAAAGTAGAGGTGGGCAGCGGCACTAGCATACTTACACAGTCAAAAGTCTACGACGCTGCTGCTATGATCTGGACCTTGGGTTGGCCTAAGAAAGGCAAAGTATCAGATCTCCTCACCGTTCTAAACCACCAAATTTCAAACCTTCTACGCTAATAAGATGTGTATGAGGTGTTTGACAGGTATTACCCCATGAGCATTAAAGCACATACTCGCATGCTCCGGATCGATCCAGGCAGCCGCGTTCACAAACTTCATATAAACTCCCCACTCCCAGCACAGGAAATATGTCTTTCAGTGGCAAAAAACAAGGAACAATTATATAAAATGATGGTCGCCAATTTGACACATTTGGAAACTGCCCCTGATACCACCCTTCACACCCTAGTTGTCACTGGTGCAGACCCAGTTCCTATACAAATGGTAACAGTGAATGATACAATCATAAAACAACACACAATTAAAAAAAAATTGTATTAAATGCATATAAAAATATATATGGGAAAAATATTGAACATAATTATATTTATTTCTGTAAAAAATCTGTAAACTTAAAGTCGATCAGCCGTGAGTAACCCTATGACACCCAAAGTCAGTCCCTTATTGTGACTGTCAATATTGTTTGATATTGCTTTATTATAAATCACAGCGAAATTCGCTGACTTCAATTTTTTTTAATTGATTTTGAAGTGACATTTATTCATTTATCATATTCCGAAATTTGCTGCCTTCAAAATGTTTTAAATTTGTTTTGTAGTGACATTTATCTTGAGAGCTCTATTGACAAAAATGATATTAATTAGCAGTGTTCAAATCAGATGTCACGCTTCTAATTTTATAAAAACTCTTACACGGAGTCAGGCCATGCAGCTGTGAGCGGCAAATCGATCAGCCGTGAATAACCCTATGTAACTTACAGTCCATTAACAGGATATAATTTATACTTTCTCGCGTAAAAATAGGCATACATCAGATAATTATTCCGTTTAATATGCGTAACTAATACAGAAAATCATGACGGAATTGTTATGTCTTGCTTCACTATATGAATTTACATAGCAATTTGTAAGACTTTTGGGATCGCAAAGGTGTAATCACGCTACATTCTGAGATTATATTATATCTCAGAGATTATATGCAGCGGGGGTTTACCTGAGCGACATCTATGTGTGGAGAATGATCACGCTATACAAGTGATAATCCTTCTGTACGCTAGGGCATGTCATATATGCAGCCTAACGAATTATATTATTTTCGAATTATTATCATGTTATAAATATGCTAATCTGCTTGTTTGTATCGCTTGTATTAATTGTTTCCTATTTCAGTATCTATTTATACGCTAGGCCTATCTGTATTAGACACACATAGCCTTTACATATCCTGTGTAATTAAATGATTGTTGCACGCCGAATGTTTTTGTCAGCTGGTCAAAAATCAAAAGCGCTTTTGTTCAACCTTGTGGTTCCTAAAAATCAGTAGCTCAATTATTGCTACAACACTTACAGTGCTAATATAACTTCTTATAATTTAACAAATAAATAAATATAAGGAGTCAACATAAATAGGCCTAGTTGTGTTATTCCATCTTAGCAACATACACTTTCGCACTAAGGCGTCATCGTAAATTCGCGCTCTGTAAATTATTTTGAGCTGTATTAACAAAGAAAGACGGTCGTAGGAGCTAAAACACTACAGCGTTGATAATCAACCAACCGAAGAGGCGCGACTCAAGGAAGGGACATGACATGGTAAGTCGACTGATTGCAATTTGTACTGATGAAAATGTTTAAATGTTGCATTAACATTGTATGATTTATTTCACCAGGACAAATCCTTTCCGTGATCCAATCCGACCTCAGTGGATCCAGGCAGCGCTGGCCACTTTTGTGGATCCAGCCAGCTCCGGTCCTCATAGTGGATCCAGCCAACGCTGCTCCCTTGCTGGATTGAACCAGATCTGGTCCCTTTATTAGATCCAACCAAGGCTAGGGAACTTGGTAAATTATGTCAGTGCTGGTCTTCTAGTAGATCCAACTACAGCTGGTCCCTTAATTGATGCATATATATATAACTGTAAAAGTGTGAACTATTTTTTTTTTTGCTGATTCGTTTTTCGAGTCCTTTTGTGATTTGGGACTGAAAAAAGGTGGTCTGTGTCCCGAAACGCGGGTCGGTCCACTTTCTGAATGTGATAATACATTATGTGAATGGGGAAATATTTGGGACTGAAAAAAGGTGGTCCGTATTCCGGGATGGTCCGCTTTGCGAGGCGGTTCGATACCGGTTCTCCACTGTATACAAAAATTGTATGCAATATCAAATGTAATGACCAACTGTGGTCTAGACATTTAGTCTTTTTAATTCTTCCGATTCGTGGTCCATACTTGTGTCAGACAGGTTTTTAGTGTCAACTGTTATTGTCCCGAAAAATAACTACTGAGATTGACCGGGTGCTATTGAGATTCTTGCTAATGTCGTATGTGCAGTTGAAACTTACGGTTTTTATTGGCGAGCTGGTGAGAAATAGGCCTAGAAGTGTGAGCTATATTTAGTTGGTCAAGCTCCCCTGTCCGGGTTTAGTGAAGTTTATTTTTTTGGTTGGTGTGGTATCTATGGTAGCTGAGTCAGTTGGTTGACCTCCTGTTGGGGTCGTACTGATGTTGTTTGATGTAGCCTAGCCCCCACCCCCTCTATAGGCCTACTGCTTAATTGCGGTTTTAGCTGTGACATCGTAGGCTTATGTGTCTCACCATAACTCTATCCAAATTGAGATTTGGGACCGGACGATTGTCTTCTTTGTGTGTAGGCCTACTTCATTCTGGCTTTTATTGTACTACCGGTTTTGGCCTCCAGCCTTCTTCAGGTATATAGTGGTAGCATACAGTTATAAAGCATGTATTTATCCACTTTTATCCACCAACGTCGTTTTTTTGTTATGTGGGCGGATAATAAGAACAGTAACTGGGCAAAAATAATCATGAAACATTTTTGTGCTACGTATTTGAATTCTAATAAATGAAATACTATGGCGGAACAGTAAAATGTTTAGGCCTACTGGCTGATAATATATATAAGAGTGTTTTAATGTAACCAAGTTACCATTTTAGTTGTGACGTCATAGGCTTACATAGTTTTAAGTATGGAGGGGGGGGGGTGGGGTGAAAAAAATCTCAGAGGTAAAAGTCGCTGGGCCAAGGGTCTCAGTATGGGCTGATGAAAGGTTGGGCGGATAAATCTATAATGAGAATGTATGGGAGCATACTTAACAACGTGATATATAATGTGTACCCGGTCAAAGATTAAAGCATGGTAGGCCTATATGTGAGCAAGTACGCTACATATATTTTCATGTTGCATGTCTCGGTGAATTGGAAACAGATGGCGGAAGCAGAGGGTGAGAAGGCACTGCGGGTGGTCCCATAGGCGGAAGACAGGCGGAGATAACACCAATATCAACCACTTGAAAAGAAACATCAACCCTTGACGCCATCGTGACGCCAACACTACAAGGCGGATGGCGAATGGCTGTTTTTCAATCTGGACTCCAGGTTCATTCAACAAACTCATTTCTTCTAGGAAAACGTCGTGTTTATTTCTCCTCGTCTGTGTAGAACACATATAATATACAGATACAGTTACATAATCAGTTTACTCTACCCAACGTGGCAGAGAAACCTAACCCAGCTTGGTTCTAAACTAGAGCAGGCACCATCGTGCCTTTGACAGCACTCTGGCCCGTCTCAACCCCGCATCAAGCCTGCTCTCGTACCACTCTCCTGTGCCCACCGACGTCTGTCCCTTATATCAACTTTACATCAACATAATCACAACACTGATTTAACATATACTTAATTAGGCATCATCATAATCGGAACATGGATTTAACCTACATTTACCGCATGTAGGCCTCCCTCTGGGGACGCGCCAGTCCAGAGTGGAAAGCCTATCATGATGACCCTGCTGACCTCTTGGCAGAATCTGCCAGGACCGCCTGTGTTACAAACTGGATAACAGCCTGGATTACAAACGAGTAATTCATTGTAACTCATTGCAACACGCCAACCCATAACGCGATCAGCCCGCGCACAGCTTGTCTTGTTTGATGGTGTCCCGGTCAGAAAGATCAATGATAGCATCATAGCTATGCATACTTTTACACACTGATAGCATAGTAAATCGATGTATTTGAAAGCTTAAATAAACAGCTTCTTATATGTCCAACGTTGAGTAATGTGTATTCCTAATATAAAGCTTAAAATGTGATTTTTTAGAAAGTCGAGAGTGTGCAGGTGGTTTCTATAGCAGGTCTGATTTGAATGTTCATATAAACTAGTTGCTAATAGAGGCAGGAGCTATTGTCTTTAAAGGTAAATTAAGTTAGTCCTGGGGTCTGCATTGCCAGGAGACCCCCATCACGGCCTCCTGCCATCCGCCACCAAGCGGGCTAGGGTGATCCTAGCACCCTCAGCGGCAGATGACCGGCAGCCAAGACAGGACACTCCTAGCGTTGCGGGGCCCATAGATTCAGAAAAACTGTTGTACCAATCTGGTGAAAATCATAGTGTTGGCATAGCTATGGCACCGCACTATTAGGATGAGTTATAACACTGACCACTTCATCTTATTCTAAATACTATTACTTCATTACAAGAATACTCGAAGTATCACCTAAGTAGGGCGCTTTCCACCCCAATTTCATTCTGGCTTTAATATTTTTTAAATAATTTCAATACACTAATACATAATGTAGCCTACCTCTGTATCAACTATGCATCATTTTATTTTATTTAAAATAACACAACGTCTAACTAATAAACTCACACATGATCATTGATAATAATATTCAAAATCCTATGTAATTCACTTTTGAACATTAATGAGATACAATAAATACAGAATCACACTAAGGGACTTATAAGTTTAACCATTGGATTTATTTTACTTGTCTCCCACACTCCTGGCACGATAGGCGGATGGAGCGCCAGAACCATAGGTTCTCACAGCCTCCTCAACCATCCCATCAGTGGGTTCTTCATTGTTCGACAGAATTGGACTGACCAATGCTTTCGCCTGTTCAGCAGGGGTTTCTGCAATGTGAGAAGGTGTATCGTCAGTAGTCTGAGAGCAGTGGCGGATCCAGGATCTGAAAAAAGGGGGCGCACAGGGTTTTGAGGGCTTGACCCCAAGATTTTTTTGTAAATTTTAGCCAATTTAGGGGACTTTTTAAAGTATTTGCTGAAAAATAGGGGGGGGGGGCGCACGCCTTCTGCGCTCCCCCCCTGGATCTGCCACTGGAGAGGATGTGTCGGAGTCAATCACATGCAACAGTTCATTATCTCATCCTTCCAGCTCGTATAATTTCTGAATAGGTCATTAGATTCCCTTACGTTTAAAATGACACCCATAGGCCATGATTTTCGTTTATCAAAAACTTCCCGGATTAAGACCACTTGACTCCCAGATAACATTATGGTATTGGCCCACTATTGGGCCAATACAGAAAGTTCAATTCGGCCAGTAATGTTGAAGCTGTATTGGTCCGGATACTTTTTGCAAATTGATTTAGTACTGGGCCAATACAGATTTACGGTATCAAACCTTTAATGAACCAGTTGCGGGCCATTACGAACTTAACACTATTGGCCCAATACTGGCTTTATTGTGGGGTTAATACTTAGATCATTAAATAGCCTTAAATGAACCAGATATGGACCATTGCTTGCTTCTATATAGCACCCAACAAAAATAACAGATTTTCAAACTTTACACATATTTTAAAATATTTCGTTTTTTTAGGCACTCGTATTGATGAAAGGGTTGAAAAAAATATTTAAAATAAAATCTGTGCAGAAATATTTTACAGTGACCTACATGTATATGTAGGATCCTGACATCGCTTAGTCAATGTGGCGCTTATCCCCAGATTCCTGGACGCGGGCTGACGGGGATGACCGCCTCGTTTTCATACCGTGGTGACGTTTGGACAAGTTTACTTTAACATCTATTTGCTTTGGGACTGTGGCCGAATCGCAATTGCACCGCCTCTGACCGCCCCTTACGACGGACCATACAAGGTCGTCGCGAGGAGTGGCAGAGTGATGAAAATCCTAGTTAAAGGCAAGGTTGAGACGGTCTCCTTAGATCGCGTTAAACCCGCTCACATGGAGTGCGAGCCTACAACAGGTACGACAACACAGCGTAAACCGCCAAGCAAATCACGGAAGTCGACGGCTACCAGGACATCTAGTAGGAATCCACAGGGTCCACCTAGACCTGGTAGTGCGGACACTCCGACGTCCAACGGGACGAGAGTCAACACAAAAAAGTCGACGGCAGTCAGAAGCAATAAAAAATCGGCCACAGTCCCAAAGCAAATAGATGTTAAAGTAAACTTGTCCAACAGAGACAATACTTACGTAGCGCCGCATTTGCGAGCCCCTGCCGCGTCCCGCGCTAACGGGAACGGCGGTGGTTTACGAACGTATTCCCGCATACCTTTACATCTACGGGGTAAAACCCCGGGTGCTGCTGACGCCGCAATCGACTCAACAAAAAGCAAACATGCGAATATCGCTAATCGCAAAAAAATTTCGACCGACCAAACAGTGCGAAAAACTAGAGTCGGACGCACAATCCAGACTCCTGCTCGATTTGTGCAGATGGTTCACGCCATAGTCGCGCCCAATGACGTCTATGGCGGGCCCAACCGCATACCTCGTAATCACAATGCTGTTAAATTGTAAATGAATATGCCAGGCCTGGCAGAATTGTGTACAGATATTTAAATGTAAAGACATTTTCTTTTAGCAAGTTCATTGCTAAAGCATTAATAGCAATTCTGTTAATTAAATGAATGGGTTGATCGCAGCTTGCAGCACATGAATAATATATAAAGGACAGTTGGTGTTAAGAGAATCGGACAATTCACGTATAATGCTGCGCTTTCAACCGCCCACAATGTAACCACACTCGCTATATATTTTTTTTTAAGAACACTATGCTTAGTATAAGAGGTTACATATTTGACAACCCCGCTACTTGCACGAAGCAGTCTCCTACACGTCAGTTTGGTCCTACGTTGTCACTCAGCCGGGGGTAATGTAGGATCCTGACATCGCTTAGTCAATGTGGCGCTTATCCCCAGATTCCTGGAAGCGGGCTGACAGGGATGACCGCCTCGTTTTCATACCGTGGTGACGTGCGCACACAGAGCAGTGTGGTGCGGCCTTGGTATTTTTCCCTCCACTTCAAGCGTAATACTCAGCGACTGCGGACGTGCAGCAGCTCGCTCTGGCTAAGTCCATAAAGACGTGCCGTGCGCGGATGGTTGTGCTTTACTGTTATCGCATGTTGATCAAATAAACATGACAAGAGAGAAGACAGTTTCCTGGTTTGTTTAATACCGTCGACCAGACGGATGAGGAGGATATTTGAGTTTTGATGGCGAGATTGGGCGGAGTCCTTCGTCGGCCGTTGTGACCCCATAAGGAAACTCCCGGTGTAGGTTTACCACGACATATTGGTTAATCCGACCTTCCCACACGCCATATATATACCCAGCTAACAATTTAACATTCTAAGAACATTAGAAGAACATTCCCTGTAAGGTTATATGATCGTTATCTGGGAATGTTATGGGAACGTTCACTTGTGGAGTTTTTGTTAGGTTATATGAACGTTAGGTGTGAACGTTAGGAAAAAACCTAAATGGAACATAAAGGGAACGTTCTCTCAACATTCTGCAAACGTTAGGAAACATTCCTAGTACGTTAGGTGTGAACGTTAGGAAAAAACTTTAATGGAACATAAAGGGAACGTTCTCTTAACATTTTGAGAACGTTAGGAGAACGTTCCCAGTTCGTTAGGTGTGAACGTTAGGAAAAAACTTTAAGGGAACGTAAAAAGAACGTTCTCCTAACATTCTGCGAACGTTAGAAGAACATTAAGAGAACGTTCCTAGTACCGTTCTAAGAATTTTCTTTGGGAATGTTATGGGAACGTTCTCTTGTGGCATTTTTGTTAGGCTTGTACATGTTATACAAATTCCTCTGCCTGATTCCCTCTCGTGCCATTGCCTTATTTCTTTTTCTGCAATGAAAATAACAAAAGTCAATTTTGCAAAAAGGCAGTAACATATTGTAACATGATTAGATTTTGTTTAAATGCTACTCAGATTATTTTGAAAAGAAGATCATGCATGGGGGGCTCATGGAAACTCCTGTAAAAAATCCTGTATCCTGTAGTTAGTGGAATATATTAAGGGCTATATAGTGGGGGTTCCTGAGAAATGGATAGTTGAATTTGGCTCTAGGCTAATGGAATTGAGATACAAATGTGCTACCCTACACTAATTGAGATAAAATACTGAATTGCAGGAAAAATATAAAAATACGAACTACAGTAGAACCTGCTATGAGCAGCCACCCTTGTGACACAGGAAAAGTGACCTTTTAACACAGGGTGGCTGTTCATAAGATGTTCATTTGTATGCAAAATGCCCTTTTGGGGGATGACCAAGTGCCAGTGGCCTCCCATAGGAGGTTGCCTCCTAATAAGAGTGGCTGCTCATAACAGGTTACACTGTATTACACAAAATTTATTACCATTAAATTGGGTATTAAATTTTAAACCATTAACTACATATATATAAATGTTTGCATTTAAACATGTATTATTTTGTCAGAAATGTAGAGCCCTTGAATTGTTTTTTAATAAAGTATGTCAACAAAAACATGTAACATAGTTATGACAGTTTGCCAAGCGCTAGTTAACATTGATGCATATACATGAATGATGTAGAAAGGCGCCTTTTCAAAGTCAAAAGTGCACACAGAGCACGAACGGTAATTTACTTCGTAGTTTGAGTCCCCAGGTCTGTGGGGTGCATATCGAAAGAATTCGATTAGTTTTTCATGCATGTCCCTTGTCTTTAGGTTCTTATATGATTCTTCGCTTGCCTCTAGAGAACAAAAACATAAAACACAATGAAGCTTGTTTTATCTGTGGTGTGCACTGTTCAATTGTATTACTGCAATCCACAGCTACAAAGAAACAAGACTACATACGTCCAGTAGCTCCCACTCCTTATTATAATTTGATTGAAGTGATTTTGTGTAGTGTTACTAATGTAGTCCTAGGCTAGGTAAAAAATCAAGACGCAAAACAACTAGGTCTAAGAGGCTCAGACTAAGAGCAATATAAGAACTGGACAGTCAGTCAGAGATGGCAAACCTCCATTGAAATTAAAGATTTTAATCAGTATCCTAGTAATGGTCCTAGTGATGGTAAATATAGGCTGATTGACGGTCATTTTAAATTTGATCTAGTTAAAAAATTTCAGGGTGCATCCTCTCCCGAAACCTCACATTTTGTTTTATAGTAATAATATAGTAATAATGGCCGAAAGATGGCCATTTTAAATTTGATCGAGTCAATTTTTTTCAAAATGGATCCTCTCCTGAAACGTCACATTTTGTTTTATAGACTGAGCCTCCATGTGAAAGTGAATAATGGCCGATAGGCGGCCATTTTGAATTTGATCGAGTCGAAATTTTTGAAGATGCATCCTCGCTTGAAATCTTACATTTTGTTTTATAGTAATGGTCTAGCCATCTAGCACGATTTACCAAATATCGGCTATATGAAAGTGAATAATGGCCGATAGGTAGCCATTTTGAAATTAATCAAGTCAACATTTTTTAAGATGCATCCTCTCCTGAAACGTCACATTTGGGGCCGTTCAACAATTACGTAACGCCTAGAGGGGCGACGGGGGTTAAGCGATGCGTTACGGACCTAGTCAACACAACTTTAAAAAGCGTTACGAAGGGGGGAGGGAAGGGGGGGGGGGGGTCAAAATCTCTCAAAAAAGCGTTACGTAACTGTTGAACAGCCCCTTTTGTTTTATAGTAATGGTCTAGCTATCTATCACGGTTTACCTGATATCAGGCATGTCGAGGTAAATAATGGCTGATAGGCGGCCACTTTGAATTTTATTTAGTCGAAATTTTTCAAGATTCACACTCTCTTGAAACCTTACAATTTGTTTTATAGTAATGGTGTTAGCTATATTGAAGCTTCAATTAAATTTTCAAAATTAACAACATTGAAAATGTCTCATCCCAAGGGGTCCCTTTAAGGCCACTGTGTTTTACTCCTCTGTTTTAGATAAGAAAAAATCCAAAATCTCATGAGGGAGGGCGGTAAAAAAAACATTTAGAAAAAAAACATTGTTCAAACTTATTTTTGGAAAAGTTAATGAGGGCGAAAAAATAAAAAAAACATTTTACAAATTTCTTGGAAAGTTAATCATGTTAATGAGGGTGATGAAATAAAAATACTTTTGACCTATTTTAAATAAAGTTAAAGAGGGCGACTAAAAAACACAAGCAAAAAAAAACATAGTTGGAAAAATGTTTTTTATCTCCTGAAATAAACTTTTTTTTTCCGATTTTTTTTCATCTTTCAAAATTATCTGTTTTTTCGGAAACCGGCAAAAATTCAATGCACGTGCTGGGGGAAAAAAAACATGTGTTTTTTTTGGTAATGTCCGGCCTAAATCTAATGCGCGCGCTCATCTAAAACAGAGAAAAAAACATATAGTGTCCTAACTCCGACATCACTATTAAGCCTGTTGTTTGGAATACAAATTTGTAGACAGAATCAAAAAGGTGAATCGACGCAGGCTTTGATGACTTTGCCTCTGTTGTTAATGCCCCCGCCTATTTTTTTAGGGGCAGTCAAAATAAATATTATTTTGACCTACATCGAACCCCCCACCCAATAATTATTGAAACCAAGTCAAGATAGACTACCCTATCTTTTTTTCAAATATCATTTTGACCTAGTCTACCTGTCCACCCCCCACAAAAAAATAAATTTAAATAGATCAAAGTTTATTTTAAAAACAAATAAAATAAAAAAAAAAGTCTAAATAAATAGATCTAGACTAGTCCGGAGATGTTTAAAAATAAAACTTAATAAATTGATAAATAGGGTCTAGACTATATTTCACATTTGATGATTTGCTTAAGTCCCACCTCCCCCCCCCCCACACCCGAAAGTAATTAAATCTGAAGAGGGTAGAGACTATAGTCTGTCCGACGGTGGAGGATGGTCCAAAATTAAGGTTAGCTTTTTGGTATCCAGGCAGTCAATTCTCAAGCGATTGTCACGAAATTTTGCCACCTTTATTATCTAGTAATATGGCAACAACCCTGAAAATTCCATTCAGTATTTCAAAAGTTAAACCATTTGACATGTAACGGAATTCTGAGAATAAACCCGAATGAGATTACTGGGTTTATAGCCTACATGTTATAGAGGAGCGTCATAAATAGACATTTACTAGGCCTACATGTCGAATGGTCTAACTTTTGAACTATCCAATATTTTTTTACGAAATTTTCAGGATCGATGCCAAATGACTAGAAAATAAGGTATGCAAAATTTTATGAAAATCGTTGGAGAATTGACTGACTGGATACCGAAAAGCTAACTTTCATTTTGGATCATCCTCCACCGTCGGACAGACTGTACATAGACCTAGTGTAGTGTAGACAGTGTAGACTGTCTGTAGTCCAGGAGTAGGCCTAGGTCTAGAGACAGAGTCTGTCTACTCTAGGCCTAACGTTAGTCTACTGATAAAAATGTAAAAATTTGCCATTAGGTCTACCACTCTCGGGGGCCCGGTCGGTAAGCTCAAGGGTTGCGAGTTGGTAAGGGGGGAGAGTTGGAAAAGGGCCGGAGCGTCTGGCATTCCTTTATTTTCGCCAGGCCCGGAGACAGCGGGGTGAGAATGTCAAGTCAACAAACTTACCTCGTCCAACCGGTGGCTTTTTCCATAGCCAGTGGGCAAAACACCTGAAATATATGCCGTTTCTTCAGCACACTTCCACAAATATAAGCTTTCTTGTTTTGTCTGTGATTCATATTTGGAAGAATAGGTGGCTTTTACAGCTTGAAAAGATGATTTATTACCTCAAATTCACATAATTTTATTGTTCTGGGCGCGGTCATTTTTAAATCGGAACCGCACTGCATTCTGGGACTATCACGTTGAGTCACGGAGGAGGGGGCGGAATTTCAGCTCAGTCCGCGGGAGCGGTAAAAATGCGAAACGTTCGTCGACCATTCGCCTAGGGTTATGTGAAGAGCGAATATTACTAGAACGTTCGCATAAGATTACCAGTTGATTGATTAGCGGGGTTTAATTGACCTCAGTTGTTACTTGTACCATAAAAACTCAGAATGTTTGTCAAACATTCGCCTAGGGTTACGTGGGGAGAGAATATTCCTAGAACGTTCACATAAGATTACCTGTTCACAAACCCATAGCTAACCTTGGGGGAATGATTACTCAAAACGTTCGTTGAACATTCACCTAGGGTTATCTGGGGAACGAATATTCTTAGAACGTTCGCATAAGATTACCAGTTAACAAACCCATAACGAACCTTGAGGGAAAGGTTATCTGAACGTTCTGTGTTAGCTGGGTATGGCCGAGGGCTATGACTAAAACAATAGTGAAAATAAAAAAACTACTACCATTTTGAACAATCTTTCGAATTGATGTCAATTTTATTTTAGTGGCCTTCTAATAAATGGTAAAATAGGCCCCAGGGCTTAAAGCGTCCTGTTTGGCAAAAAATAACCAAAACTTGATATGACCCAGGGGTCAAGCTAAATAAAAATCGCAGTGAAAATTTCTTAGCTTTTGTGAGTACGAGGGCTAGATCTGGCTCCCGGCCTAGGCTATATATCATACGGGTGGAAATAGTCCCAATACCAACTGTTCTAGGCATGGAAGCATAAAACCAACACGTTTTTAGGCCCACAATGCTCGGAACAGAGTAGTAAAAACAAAAACATATTTTCTAACGTTTTGGTAATCGGCCTACCTGTTTCAAATAACTTGTCACTAAACAATAATAATTATTTCAAGGTGAAAAACTGGCATGAGGCCTTTCAGTTTGTCAAACTACACTTGATATAATTTTAGTTCATCATTATTCACTTGATGGGGCGTGCTACAATGATGGTAACGGAGTAGAGTGCAAATGTGGGGACATGTATATTCATCAAAATTATATATATGAACAATGTCTAGCCATGAAATGTCATTATTAAAATTATATTGTGTATTTGTATCCTACAGTGAAGTTTTAAATAGCGGTATTTTTTGGGGGGACATGCCCTTTTTCACGTTTTCGTGCCATAGAGCTCTTATAAAACCATATATACATTTTTTTTTTAATAAAAAATCTAAACATCATCAAGAAATAATGCTTAAACGTGAGTTTGAACCATTTATGTTTAATATTTTTATTTTTAATTTAAAATGCGGACCTTTTAAGTCCTGGGGACACTAATTTTATGTAAAATTACCCCAATTTTTGGTTTTATCCATATAGTCCCTATAGAAATTATGAGTCAAACCCTGGCTCTATATTTTACGCTCCTTTTCGTCATCTTCCTGTAGTTTAGAAGCACCTACATTTCGCGGCACAGCCACATGTAAACAACATGTATTAGTATATAAATGTTAACCATTTTATCAGGTAAAATAATAACAGTTTTATTTTACCATGAACATCTGCTTTATAATAATTTATTGGTAATATTTCCAAGTTACATATTTTATTTAAAATGGTAAACCTACCCACCAACTAGGCTTAGTTAGGCCGTAGTAAGTCTAGTTACTCTAATTATCGCTCACAGATATCACTCATAGTCATACATACTAACATAGTAGTCCAATCCGTGACCCATTGCATTCTGGGCAAGCCAGATCAATTTAGGGTCACATTTCCATCCATACGCAAAAGCAACATTTCACAATCTGCTTATTACACAAAAAATACTCAAGATTTGTCAACGAAACGAAGGCATATAAGTTAATATGAATAGGCATGCCTAGAAAGCGAGCGGAAATTATTCTGAACTAAAGTAGGGGCTCATGTAATGAGATGGACCATAGCCTGTATAGGCCTACATGCTACAATAAGTATCAGTCAATGTAACGTGAAGATAACGTGTAGGCTAACAAATGGTGGGCCCTGCCGCAGGGTGTTAAGGGATCCATATATTGTTGGAAGGCCCAGGCCGCCCACTTGCTAGCTAGTTAAAGTCTATACCAAACAAAGAAGAAACATAGGGCCCAGGTGGTACACTGAGCTCAGTTAGATTAGGAATTTACACTTCTATTTACAGAAATGTAGTGTTATCTAAATCATCAATGTTTAAAAAGAAGAAAAATGAATCTGATGAAAATACGAATGCCGAAAAATAGACTACTCTGCCAATACCCACATTTTGATGAGTTGTAGGGGGGAATGTTCATGCGGCTATAGTGATACACATCAACTGTCCTACCCACTCGCTAGGTGGTACCACAATCACATAGGCGATAAAAGGGGAAAAGGTCGATGAAAATATCTGTCTTAGTATGGGGCCAACAGAAGCTGAACTTTGACATCTGAACATAAAATAAACAAACAAGATGTCAGCGCCCATGAACATTATCAGAGGCATGTTGGACCACGAGATATCAGTCATAACACTGTGTCTGTGTCTGTAACCTGGGTTAAAAATCAAATCTGACCACACACGTTGCTGTAAGAGCTCTTCCCCTTCGGGCCCCAGCTCGCGCGTCAGCTCGCTATAACATCTGTGCATCTAAGTAACTTATTTTTTTACTTCAACAGATTTTTACTGTCAAAACAGCGTCGTAATCGCCGTTTGTTTTTAACCAGCGCGGAGATTTGTGCGCTGGTGCCTTTGATCAGTATGTGAAAAATGCAAGTCATGATATAAAAATGTTGACTTCCGTTAAGTAGCCTGAAGCAAGCCAAACAATAAATGAATGAAAATGAAAAAGTAGCCCCCTGGTAACATACTACATAGGCCTACTAATAGTCATACATACATACATTGTCATTGATCGGCTTGCTCCAGCTTATATACTTCTGTAGCCGCCTGTCATCACTGATTTTGAACTTTGAATTTGCTACTCCAGCAGCACCTTCTATGTGGAATACATGCCTGATACTCCATTGAGGAGGACTGCTAAGTCAAGCATTTAAAGATTAAAGAATAGCAGGCTGGAGGGGGGGGGGAAAGGCTGGTGGACTTCTGTAGCCGCCTGTCATCACTGATTTTGAACTTTGAATTTGCTACTCCAGCAGCACCTTCTATGTGGAATACATGCCTGATACTCCATTGAGGAGGACTGCTAAGTCAATCATTTAAAGATTAAAGAATAGCAGGCTGGAGGGGGGGGGGGAGGCTGGTGGACTTAGTCACCTTGTAGTATTAGTCACCCAGCTGAGTGAGCTGACTCTTGAACGCTGATTGTGACTGAATGACTGAGATGACGTGATGTCAGTGATCATCTGGACGACTGGAAACTGGAGCCTGTTTCACTATCATTTTCGCTCAGATATAGCTGATTTGCATATGAGGATTGTTAAAACAAAACAAGTTGGTCAGAGTGCTCGAATCTTCGTATTCTCCCTATATATGTTAAAGTAAAGAGGTGACAGCCGAGGAAAATCAACAATTTTTTATATAGGCCTAGCCTAGCCTCAGGGTTGGGGTCAATTACTTTTTGCAATTACCAATACAATTATAATTACAGTCCTTCATAACTTTTCAATTACAATTAATATTACAATTACTATCATTCAAATTTTTTTCAATTACAAATACAATTATAATTTGCTGGAAACTTTTAATTACAAATACAATTACAATTAACAGTGTGTATTTCCACTTTTTATCGAATGAATGGCTGATAAAAAAGCCAAAAAACCCCAGTGAAATTGTAAATTTTTTGTGCATTGGTTCATACTAACAAGACACTTTGCGACACCACTGTATAGGATGGAATATATGTATGAAATTGTAGAATTAAATGTGCTGGATATATTTTGTGAATTTTTCACTATTTCATTGCAAATCAACTACTGTGTAATGCTAGTTAGTTTATGAAATAACAGCAGAACTTATGTCACCTCCCCGTCAACACACAACATTTGTATAACAATTATACAATGTTGTACCACAGTCGAAGATGTTGGGGCGACGTTGAATAAATGCTATACAAATGTTGTGTGTTTACTGGGCTTATAATATACGAAATCAAATGTATGCATTATAATTACAAAAGTATATTTACGTGTTGTATTTATTAGACAATCAGTTTATAAAAAGAGATAAAAAAAACATAATAAAGTTCAAACTTATTTGGTTGGGCAAGCATTGAACAAGTCAGATCAAAACACAAAACACTGAAGCAATGTAGTTTGAATAATTGCCAACCGTCGGTGATATATTTAAACAACATTGGTTAACTGTCTTTTAGTGTGTTACTGGGAAGGTTGGTCCTTGCCATACATAACGTGGCATGATTTCAAGTCGTGTCTTTGTCCATGCTGGACGTTTACTGTCATCGAGTGATTTGTTAATGCAGATTTTCAAAAGTCATCTAATTGTGATTGGTCATATGGAAATCAGTGTTCAATTGAAGTCACCTACAGCACTACACCCCTGTAGCCGATGTCTGCACTAATCTATCGTGGATCAATCAACTGTTGAAATGTTGTCAACCACTAGGAGACACTGGGATGTTGTCACTGCCATAATAACGTCCCTAACCCGTCACCCGTCCCCACACCATGCCGGGAATATCCAACTTTGCTCATTCACTCCTTTCGCGGGTGTATAGAAATTAATCCCCACAAGTACAAGTATAGTTATGGCATCTCCAAGTTGTAGACGCCAAGTCACGCCATAGTCAGGCAATTAACCTCATGAGTACCAAATCTGGCCTCCTAGCCCTAGGTTACCGTTCTAGGTCCGAAAAAATCATTTTGGTTGTGTTTTTTTATGTTTTTTTCAAGATTTATGTGAATTTGTGAGACATTGTAATAAAAGGCATATTTTTCTTTGTAGGTAGATTCAATAAATTTTAAAATATTTAAATAAAATTATGCTGAGCCTTTTTTCTTAATTGCTGACATGCTAAAAAGAAATATATGACCACATTCCACACTTTTCACTCAGCAAGAAAAAATGCTGTGCTATATCAAAAATTAAATCCATGAAGGGGTCATGGAAGAAGACAAATTTACCAAAAATTAAAAAATGGCAGCTGTGTAAAAAAAAGGTTTATATACATTTTTCCACTTAAAGAATGTATGGGCCATAATACCTGTAAATCTATGGGAGGGTTATTATGTGTAGTAAAGAAAACTCGCCGGAGAGATCATAGGACACCGATGTTAAAACAACTTCATTGGTTGCCAGTACATCTGCGCATTGTACATAATGTTTTATGTTTGGTATACAAAGCTATGACATTTGCCACTGCTCCCATTTATATCAAAAGTATGCTATATTATACACCCGGTAGAGGCCTGCTCATGATTTGAGATCCAGCAGTAAAGGTCTGCTCTGTCCCAAGGTTATACCGTTGCCCGTGTGATCGTGCTTTCTCCATTGCTGCACCTACCAAATGAAACAAGCTGTCACCCGCTGTTCAAGGAAGCAATATAAGGACACCAATAATAATAATAATAATAACAGTGAGAAGATGTTGATAGTGAAAGGTAAAAAAATAAACAAAAAAATAAAAGTTGTCCTATAAAATTGTGCAGACTATTTTTTCATAACTGCCAGCATGCTAAAAGAATTAAATAACCAAATTCCACTGTTTTCACTTCAAATGCTGTGCTAGATCAAAGACAAAATTTAAGCTAAATTTTAAAAATGTCCAAAAGTTATGACCTCAAAGTTGCAAATTTCAGAAGAAATACAGAATCCAAAAGTCACTCATACACTGGAACTTTTTAAAGTTGCTGAAAAAAACTACGGAGAGGAATAATATTGAGAGTTTCAGTTTTCCGCAATAGTTTTCTGAAACTGGTCCCATTTTGGAGTGATTTGTGATTTGAGAAACCACCCAGTTTGGAATGAAGAGATACAAGTCAGTCTGTTTATAGATATGCCTTGTTACGTGTTGATATCTAGGTCGATTATTAAACTAATGTATTGAATATGACATTATGATATAATAAAAAACAACACTTAACTAAAAAAAGTTTCATAAAAATATATATGATAAAAATATTTTACATAAGCTATGTTTATTTCTTTGTTTATGTCAATATTGTTTGATATTATAAGACAGCGAATTTAGCTGGCTTCAATTTTTTTAAACTGATTTCGAAGTAACATTTATCTATATTTCTTATTTGTCAATACAGCAGTAGACCCTATTGACAAATATGATAGTTATGTTAAATAATTAGCAGTGTTCAAATTAGATGTCACGCTTCTTATTTTATAAAAACTCGTAAGTCATGCACTGAGTCATTACGATCCAATTGGAGTAAAAAATCGATCAGCCTATGTAACTCACTTTGAGATCACAAATGTGTAATCACGCTATAGGCTTACAGGTGATTATGTGATTGGAGAAAAATTAGGGACTGGCTAAAGTCCGTATTACGGGATGATCCGCTTTGTGAGGCGGTCAGATACCGGGTCTCCACTGTATGCACATAACGATGAGAAATTTGGGCATAGCCTCTGACCCCTCTTTACGTTTTTTATCCCCCGCCCGTAGGGGAAGAGGGATTTTAGTCGTGCCCAGGATTCTGTCTGGCATCACGTGGTTTTGTGGGCGCAAAAACTCAAAAATTACTAGTAATAAATTATTCAAAGTTTACTATAACATTCCCCATGATATGGAGATGTGCAGGTGTTTTTTTTCAAGGTTTTACTGAAATTCAAAAATGGACGCCACAGATCAACTTAAATTTTTTTAATTTTTTTTTTGAAATTTTAACATCACATTCCTAGCAGCAGGGTTCGAAATTAGTAGTGGTTCGGTGGCCCGAGGCCACCAAATATTCTGCAGGACCAACAGAACACTGGGTAGCAGTGGTCCTACAGGCCACTAAAATTTTTCTGGCCCAAAATTATTTAACAGATCAAAAATATTTATTTCTCTGTTCAGAATCCTGGGTAGCAGTGGTATATGACAGGCCACTACAATTTCCTGGCCCAAAATTGTTTAAAAGTGTTGTGCATGTTGTGCAATCAGACACAGTTTTGACAATTCTGACAGGACCACCAGAAATGGAAGGGGACCACCAGATTTTGGGGGCTGGTGGTCCGCTCGGCCAGTGCTCCAGAAAGTTAATTTCAAACCCTGCTAGCAGCATGGGGATGTGCAAGTGATTTTTTAAAGATGCTATCAAAATTCAAAATGGCCACCAGAGGTCAGAGGTTAACTGCAAATTTGTTTGTGGGCGCAAAACTCAAGAATAAAGACGTTGAAACAAAGAGACATCACTAACATTGTTTCAACGTCTTTATTTTTGTCCAATGTTTGTCCAGCTTTGCATACAGTGGCTCAGCAAAAAAAAAATTGGTTTCACGTGTCGTGTGCGTGCCAACCCCTGCATTGGCCTGCAAACATGAGACACTGACTCAATACTGTTTCACTATTGGGCCGGGGTGACAGACTTTCTTCCAGCATTAAACCAACATCATGTCAACTTGTGAGGTCAGCTCTGTGGGGCAGTGATTATAATAACTGGTTACCGGTAGTGACGGCTCAAAATTATACAATGTTCTTTGGTACGGCCTGTAAAAAAATGTCAAACAGACATTTGTAAGTGCTCTTTAACATTTCTAAGTGCTCTTTAAAAAGCTCACAAGATCTTAAGGTGGTGGAAAATAAACAGCAAATAGTGGGGTGTGTTTATCAGTGTCCTGTATATATTAGCATTTGCCTGCCTGCTGTCTAGTGCTAAATAAGCTAAATTTAGATTAGATTTAATTTGCATTCATATAGTGTAGTCTAATAGAACTACCAAACTAAACTCCCAATTGTGCTGAACCTTAAAGCTATTTCAATCATCGTTTATTTAAAGAAGCAAGTTGAGTCACAAATTACACAATACAGTCCCTCGCTGAAAAGATGTACTAGTAGGCCTACCAATTTTGACAGAATAACTTTAGTCACATTATGCTTTAGTTTATATCAGTACAGTACATAACATAGTTGCCAACGTTTTTTGATTGATAGATTCATTACAAAAATCTATTCAAAATGTGACTTACAGAACCACATGGTTCTTGTTAATTTTTCAAAACAAGTTTTAAGTCTGCACTGCTCTTACACCCCCTGGATATATTGTGTCACATGCAACCAGTACAACATATTACAACATCACACTTCCCAGTTCTGTATGCACAATTCTGGAAATATTCCCCCCTAATTTTCATGTAATTTCATAACCCTGGTTCCAGGAAGTAATCTCATTGGCATAAAATTACTTTGTCAGGATTGGTATTTTGATCCATAGCCCCTTTGCGCCAAGCTTGATACTTTTTTACATTTCTAGAACTAGCTGATATATGAAGAATATATCACATTGTGATGCCAGAAAAAAGAAAATAAACATGGATGATTTAAAGAAACTTCTAGAATTTAATAACAACTCCATCAAGCTACAGGTAGGTGATCGATATCAGTTTTTCTTTAGACTTAATCCTCAAAGCGCTGAAATATTTTATATAAGCCAAAAGAACAAATGATTATTTTCAATTTGAAATCATAATGTATTTTTAGAGCTCTTTCTGCTTCATTTGAATGTTACATGTGCTATGGGTCTATGACCATTATAAAAGTTTTACTCTTTCAGTGCGGGTGATCGACTTTATAAGTCGGTCAAATAAAGTTCGTTTTGGATATCAAGAGGCTAAGCTTCTTAGTCAAATTGAGACTTGAAATTCATTTCATGAAATTGGGTCACATTTTTAAAAATCATGCAAACATTGTTATTTGCTTTTTTTAAAACGTTTTGTGACAAAATTATTGCAGTTATGATCATTTGCCTAGTGGTACTAATTAAATAATCCAGACAAATTAGAAATTGTCTTTGAAATAGCAAGTTTTTTAATCCCATGATTCAACAAATACATAATACCCCGGTATACAGTATACAGTAGAACCTGTTATGAGCAGCCACTCTTATGAGCAGCCAAACTCCTATGGGAGGCCACTTGGCCATCCCCCAAAATGGCTTTTTGTATACAAATAAACCCGTTATGAAGAGCCTCCTTCGTCAAAAGACCACTTTTCCTGTGTCACAAGGGTGGCTGCTCATAGCAGGTTCTACTGTAATTCTGTGAAACGCAGTGACATCACTCGGTGAAAACCAGGCTATATAACACCCCTCCCCCATACTTCGTTCTGTGAAACGCAGTGACGTCACTCGGTGAAAACAAGGTTATATAAGACCCCCTCTCCCGTACTTCATTGTATTAGCCAGCTCGGTGAAAACAAAGGAGGTCAAGGTCATTGAGTTTCACAGAATACCATTAGAGAAATATTTTCAAACTAACAAAACTGCAAAGCATATCCAGACTAAGTGTTTTTTTCTGGCTGGTGTTTTCAGTTACAACATTTTGCTCGAATACTTACCACCGGATTTAGGGTTAAAATTTGATTAATCTTGCTGCATTATAATTAACCTTTCAAAAAACTTATATTTGTTTGAAAAATTCTGGTTAACATTATATTTTGGTAAAAAGTGTACGAAACTAGAAAGATTATAATCTCAGGAAATTATGACAATAACTGTATTTGGATGAAGTAACAATAATAGGGGATCTGACTGTACTGTTTAAAGTTTGCTAATGTATTGAGTGCAATGAGTGAGTGATAATAGGGGAATTGCCTGTACATGTTGATGTACCATCATGCAAAAGGCCCAAGACTGTGCTTTATGCAGTTGTTAAATACCTGGCCGAAATTTCACTCCCTTTTAGCCTCAGATTTTATCACCTTTGACCCTGTTGTACTGGTTCACTATTGGTACAATCATTGATAAATGATATACCGGTAGCCCCCGAAAGCAGACTCCCCGAAAATCATTCTGCTTAAACTTCAAGTGAAGCGATTAAAAACGCACGGAGAAATGGTCTTCTGAAAATCGGTCATAATATAATAATAAGAAGAAGGAGCAGCAGAAAGTATCCAGTAGGACTATAATAGTTTGGATGTAGTGGAACATCCAAACTACATGTAATTAAGTGAATTGAAATAAATCATTATAGTCCTGCTCATTGGTTCAAGTGGTAATATTATTAGTGGACATCTTCATCTATCAAGTTGTCTGCTACCCACATGCAGACTCCTTGATATCACACATACCGTATTTTTTGGTGTATAGCCCGCTACTTTTTTACTCCTTGGAAGGCCTGGAGTGGGGTATATGACAAATGCAGGCTATACATTGTTGAAGTCCGAAATTGCAAAAGGACATTTTTTTATAATCACGGTTAAATGTCTTCTTATATCACGTCTAATTCCGTTGTTTTTTCTACTTTACTACACCCGGCCACGTAGGAACTAGCGGTGGATGGCCACTACACACAGGCCCCACACTCAAAGTGAGCCTCCACTCGGTAATTCAGACATTGCATCAATGAAGGTGTGATATTTTATTGCCGCGAGCCGCGGTCAACCTGTGCCTATTGTCGTCACCAGGTCCGTTCGTCCGTCCATCCGTCCGTCTGCCCGCCACTTTTTAGAACTATAACTTGTTTTACATAACTGGAATGCACATTAAACTTCACATACAGGTTAATCATGACTAAAGCTTGACTAATTGCACATTTGACCTTTCTGTAACCCCTTTGACCTTGACTTTTTCCGATCAACAATTATTCTCGTTAACACGATTCACTTAACATTTTTTTATGTATCGCTCCATAATTTATACCATATATCAATTTCACTAATAGCTCGGATGAGTTCGAAATTTGGCAAGATTCGGTCAGAAACTAGGTCATGGCGGCCAAAATGGCCGATTATCGGCAATTAATTTTTTAATATGCGTAATCTCTGGAAAACCAGACCAGATAGCTAGACCATTACTATAAAACAAAATGTGCAGTTCCAGGTAGGGATATACCATGAAAAAATTTCGACATGATAAAATTAAAAATGGCCGACTTGCAGCCACTGTTGATCGACAAATTTTCTCGTTAACGCGATTCACTCAACATTTTTTCATGTTTTGCTCCAAAATTTATATCATATATCCAAGTTTAGCTCGGATGAGTTCGAAATTGGGCAAGATTCGGACAGAAACTAGGTCATGGCGCCCAAAATGGCCGATTATCGCCCATTATTTTTTTAATATGCGTAATATCTGCCAAACTGGACCCCTCTCAAAAATTTTTGTCTACCATATATCCATTTCACTAATAGCTCGGATGAAACTTATACCATTTATCCGTTTCACTAAAATACGACGTCCCTCTATAACCCCATTAAACTAATTCAAGAATTTTATTAGGCCTACATTGCAAATGGTCTACCTTTTGAAATATTGAATATAATTTTGCAAATTTTTTACCCCTGTTAGGATTTTAATAGAAAATGGCCTTTGCAAAATTTATTATGAATGTTTCAGTTGTCTGTTCAAAAAGATTGATTTACTGCGATTAGCACATTTGCGATTTCTTATTTTTTAAATATGATATATTTTAATTGATGATTCGAGGCTGAGGCTTATTTCCGTCGCCGACGGGCTTTGTTAATAGCCTATGTGAGCACAACGATATATCTGTATTTATAAACATTGGAAGCCCCGCATTAGAAACAAGTCGGCAAATTACTAAATTGGCTTCCGGTATTAAAAAGACCAAACAATTACATTTCCCATGATAGACTAAATTTCAAACGTTCAGACCCCAAAATGTCTTTCGACAGACGAGACAGATGAGACAAGGTGACTGGTCTATGACGTCACCAGCAATATATATATACCAGTTAATATACCCCAAAATGTTTTTAATAATGTATTTTTAATTTATTATAATATACAATGTCGACATCAGTACTATTTAAAACATATCAGATTATATATTGAAGCCTGGAAAAGTCATGGAAAATAAAAATTTGGCAAAAAAGTCATGGAAAAGTCATGGAATATTAAACTTTCATAAATATCTCTCCCGTAACTTTTGAGAAAAATGTGTTGATTACATACACTTTTGACACACAAAGCCACCGTAGATTCACCTATCTGTAAAAGTGAGAAACTCCTGGTGGGTGGTGGGAGGAGGATGGGTGTTGTCTAAAAACAGCTGGGTACGGTTCTACTTTATAAAGTGGGTATAGATCGGGCTGTTGTACATTTTTTATTGGTTATGAAATCATGTAATTCCTAAAAAATGGTCATGGAAAGTCATGGAAAAGTCATGGAATTTCATTTTCAGATATCTGTGGGAACCCTGTCTGACTTGTGACATAATCATACTAAATGATGAGATTGTAAGCATTCACAATTCATCAGTCATCACAATAAGGAGTTTTCACTTTAGTGTTTAATAAAATCTTGTTTTTTGAACAGATATTACTGTATCTTCATAAAATAACAAAAACGAACAATTGACCATTTAATATCAAACAGCATACATTATATATCAAGTACAAATGATACAATGTGTAAAATGCCAAGGACAAACCCTGTGTTTGATTTACATAGATCTGTGCTGTTCAGGATTTGATTAGTGTAATATATGTCTCTCATTTTGATGCCGGAACTGTTAGGCAATTTACAGCTTCAAATATTTATCAAAATATTTAATATTAAATATTATTATCAAAATATTTATCTCTGTGACAAAGAGAAATCTGTGAAAAGTATTTATTGGATTAAGTGACAACCACCACAAAATATTTGCTCAGCTGTATTTTTCCACCAACGGATTTTTACTGGAACAACCCTTAAAACAGCTTTGTTTGTAGGGTCACACTGTCATTTGTAATATTAATCTATCTATCTATATGACCTATGAGAACTCAGCACAATATTTACTTTGATATATTGACGCCTCATTATGTTATATTTATAAGCACATGTATCCTTCCCATATGAGACTGCTCGATATCCAATACATTAACCATGCTGTGATTAACTTTACATAGATAATTGAACAATATAGGTATATATTTTTTTAAATAATATTATGCATTTCCAACTAGGGATGTCACACAGTGATTGTGGCGCTATTTATGTTACAAACTTTTTAAAAATACCACTTGTTTTTTCTTGCTTGTATAGATTGTTTGTAAAAAATCTATTTTTTTTAGAGAAAGGTCTTCCAATGCCAAGTAACGTCATATTGTGTCATAGAATGTTTATAAAGATACATGTATTTGAGAACTTGGTAACCCTACGAATACACACGCAGTGGTGAAATGTCTCAAATGCTAGATATGCCTAAATTGCTACCAATATTGGTTCCAATATTTGTAAATATACAAAAGAATACAAATTAGATATAGTGTTTTATATGATGTATGACAACCTATAAATGGAACTTATAAATGCTTGGTATGATAATGAGGTTATTCTTGGCCTGTTTTTCACTGAGAACAATATGTATTTTTAAATTATTAGACATTTTTGTTTTTGCAGATAGTAACCCTGCAAATACCAAATATTGGCGTAACCCTAGGAATGACTATAGCATCAGTCTCTGGTGGCTCTTCTATTACATTAGAAAATTCTAAAGTGTATCATCCACATATTGTCATGACATGCTTTATGCATCATAAATAATCAATTAGCTCCGCTATACATAGTGCAA
The DNA here is from genome assembly GCA_964017125.1 of Flabesymbios commensalis. Lineage (NCBI taxonomy): Eukaryota > Metazoa > Annelida > Polychaeta > Terebellida > Flabelligeridae > Flabesymbios > Flabesymbios commensalis. The sequence continues at coordinate 72,020,193 of OZ024908.1, read as the reverse complement.
TGAAGCATTGGTATAATTTGTAGGATTTCACGGCTGTCATTTTTTTTTAATTCGTAGGGTTACAACTATTTCTATGCCCCTCTAGTGTTCAAAGCAATAAATTGTTACCATTGTCTAATTTTCGTTACGTAGCTTGACCATATTATACATTTATACTACAAATAAAAAGTACCATATTCGGAGACAATATATTTTTGCCAATCTGCAGTGGTATTTGTTTTATAGAACATGAAAGCGCATTCATATGGTTACTTAATGACTTGAAATTCTTGCACATTTTCGCTTTTGGCAACATTATTCTGTGGACATGTTCCATAATAAATTCTCTTCAGCTAATAAATAATGTCAACAGTTCATGTCATAGACGTTGTAGTGTGTACAATATTTATTTTCTGCAATATTGATTTACTCATAGATCGTAACATAAGCTGTACTCGTAGGGTTACATTAAAGTTACATTAAAAAAAAATATATTTTTTAAATATTCACATAGATATAGGTACATATATATTAATACTCATCCTTTTTATTATTGCACAGACATGAGATGTGTACAATACATATATATAATTTGTCTCTGATTTTATGATAACTTTAAGCTGGAATTGCTCACACAAATTCTAGCTGCTGTTGAAAAGCTATGCCACCACAGTTGATTAATTTGATCTAATGTAACCTTTTCAAGATGAGCACTGCTTTCAAAATGTTTTTGACAAAGAAAATATTTACCAGATTTTATCAATTTTTTAAAAGTCATTTTTTTATTATCCTCTTCCTGTAGGGGGGGGGGGGGAGATTTTAGTCACACCAGGATTCGGTCGGGCGTCACACTTAATCAGTGGGCGCGAAAACTCAAAAACAAGATTTTTTTTGGAAATTTTAAAATCACAACAACTTGGAGATGTGCAACTGTTTTTAAAGATGCTATCAACATTCAAAATGGCCGCCAGAGGTCAACTACATATGTTTTGTGGGCTCAAAAACGTGGCAGCAGAATTGAACATAAGCATCTGCCACTAGTGAGTACTGCGTCCAAGAGTCACAGATAAACATAGCGTCCGCTTAGATATGAAAGGGTGTATCTGCCACTTTAAAACGTGGCAGATACATTCTTTCATACCTAAGGTGACGATATATTGGCATCATTATATTATGTATCAATTGTTGTAGTGCACACATATTGTTCAGATCTGCGTGATCCCGTTAAATAAATAATTAAATCAGCAGCAGGGCGTAATAGATACTCGATACAACAAGACAGTCCAATCTGACAAGTTCCCATTATCATATCTACACATGTACACAGCCAGTAATAAAGAAACAATTAGGGGAGAACACTTTTGTCACTCACGTTTTTCAAAGTCACAACACTAAGTACAGTGAATAACCCTTAGAGCTCTACACTAAGTACAGTGATTAACCCTTAGAGCTCTACATTAATAATGCACATTTCCACACACTTGGAATTGTGTCTCGGTAGCGCGATCCACAACTTGAAGTGGGTGAAGTTTTTTTGAAACGGGTTGAATTAAGACAATTTCTAACAGAATGGACCTGAGAAATAGTCCATTTGCTCTCTTTCATTGTACTATCTCTTTCTTATTTCATGCAGATGGTGATTTTATGCAGATATTGTTTTGAAAATAAAAAAATCACTAATTATAATTTAAATATCGATAAATAATTGAATTAAAAGAAGTTTTAAATTAGTATTTACAATGCAATGAGAGCCAAAAGAACTAAGGTATTCAGAGCGCGTTTGTCAGTATACAAGAAGGAACGCCAAACATAGCTCTAACATTAGACCAGCATCTGTAACGTTTAGCCCGGTATTGGAGAAACCAAATAGGTGGAGATATCTAGAAGCGAGCATTCCATGTGACGACAATTAACGCCATGTCTCTTCCATGTGATGGACTTAGAAAGTCACTTATGTACATGTATGTGCTTGTTTCAAAGTAATATATTGTCTCATTGTGCTCACGAGTGATCGTATTAAAAAACTTATATTGAAAAGATTTTTACACAAAAAACATACATGTGTATTGAATAGGATGTTTACATCAATAAATGAGGGTAATAATACTGGTAGGACATGGAACAGCTTTAACGTGGATGGCATGTACTATACTGTGGTTGCCTAATCTCAAAACAAAATCATTTGTAGAACTCATTTTATTTCTTTTTCATTTGATTTACGTTAGCAAAGGATAAAAGAATCCCACGTTCCAATTCACAGAGAAACTGCTGTCGTCAGAGGCCAAAGAAGCCTTTTATGGTAACCCTGTACTGCTATATTGTCAGTGAGATTTGTTCAAGCTTTTGAAGCAAGAATTGCTGACGCTGCCCAACATTGAAACAACACTGGGTCAATGTCTCGTGTTTACTGGGTATCTCCCTAATTGGAATATTTGATTCAATATTTAGATTTGAGAATCGATCAAGAAATATTTGATCGATTTAGTGTAGTGTCATTTGGTTGAAATTTGCTTCAAATATACAGACTTAGCAGGACAAGGATTAATGTTACATTGGAACAAATTATACAAGTATTTTTGTGGACTTTTAAAGCCACTTTATTTGACAAGATGAAAAGAGTTGTCTCACATAATGGATGAATTTGTGCCCTTATAATATGTTTGAAATGTTTATACATGTCTTCCTGTATATATACAATTCTGTATTACCGTGACACTCTGGTGACACCACCGGGAGTTACCTGACCGTAGCCTAGTTCTACAAATCACTGGGGGTACTTGACTGTAACCAAGTAACCTGGTTTCACTCGGGGCACTTGAGGAGCCCCTTCGTCCAGGAGTATATGTACATCAGATGAGATACTCAGGTACCTGTGCTGGTTTAATGTCGGCCCCACATTAAACCAGCACCACCTGTGATCACGCTGTCAGACTTGAATGTAAATATGCTTCATCTACAATAACATACGCATACATCCTCCATTGGAAGTTACATATTCACGTTTTGTTCATACTTCCTATACCGAACTTGTACAGAGCATATCCGTCTTGTTCCTTTGGTAACAACTGGTCCATGGCCACGTCGTACGATACTCCTTCTTCGTTTTCTATGTTATGCGGTCTTGTGGCGGGCCGACTATTTTCCATGTTAATTAGTTTTTTGAACTGGTTAGAAGTGTTCACGCCGTTTCCTCGTCTGCCTCCCTCTGGTGTCGTCTGAGTACTGGTGTAGGTAGACGATACCGCCTCCGTGAACCGATCGGGCAGCTTATTCTGTGCCATTTGCATTCTGTTCGTACAGTATCGGTTCATAGTTGGCATGGCAGTTGTGACTGTCGTGTGCTGGTGTACACCTGACATTGGTATGTAATGTTCTTGTACGCATCGACGCAGGAACGTGTGAATGAACATTCTACGGAACTTCTGGCCCAAGGCACAGTACAACATGAAGTTCACGGCACTGTTGAGGCACACTAAGAAATTCCTCATCATCGACAGTATCTGGTAGTGGAACATGCATTCTACCAATGGCTGGTTTATGGCATATGCAAAGTTGTACACCATGGCGGGCACCTGACATATGATAAAGACGATTACTATGGAAACCAGCATGATTGTGACGTTGTTCTCTCGTGATTGGCGTACATTCATGTCTTGTCTTTGTCGCTGAGATCTCTTGACGGCCAGAACCAGAAAGGTATTCAACACAGAGAGAACAAGCAGTGGTACCACCAGCATGATTGGCGTGTACAACCAATGGTAGTAGACGTTCTTATAGATGTGGTTCTGACTGAAGTTGGTGAACTCGTGCCTTGTCCCGGGGATGACAGTGTCGTTGATGCCTGTACGGGGCTGTACGTGGAAGTCAAACCATCGGGGAATGTTGTAGAGTGCCGAGCCGATAGATATACCCAGGATGACGATCTTTGCCCTGGAGATGGTACACATGGTGGCGGCCTTCAATGGATGACACACCGCGATGTATCTCTCCACAGTGAAGGATACAGTGAGCCAAATAGTGGCCGTCTGTGCAATCAATGCCACTGGGTACAGGTAAACTATAACGTAAGAGTACGCGTAAAGTGTGAAGGCCGTGAACTCTGGTATGGCAGCCAGGCCCATCATCAACATACTGCAGATGAGGACTATGCTGTCCCAGATGGCGAGAGATGACAAGTAATAGTTAGTAGAGGAGCGCATGGCTCTCTGTGATAAGATGATGATGGTCAGAATATTACCTATCAGACCCAACAACACTATTACATTAACTACCACGCCATTCAACCATTTTCTCACCAGAAACAGCATGTTACGTTCTGCCAATGTAATGTTACATGCCTCCACCTCCTCATATTCAGGGTACGGAGCAGTCGTCTCATTGTACATCCCATACATGGTGATATGTGGAGTTCCTTGAGTCATACAGGTAAACGTACTATTCTCACATTGAGTGGCCTTTGATTTTCCAGCTTCAGCTCATATTAAATGGCCTTGTATTTATCGCGTTTCTCTGGTTGAGATGTGTCTTTTTAGGTGCTTGACTTATAGTTCACTTGACCTAGGTCAGATTTATGCGTTTGTTTGCTTGTGTCCACTTGTTGTGAATCATACATTAAGGCTGCCAATAGAAAGATGGATGTTCATTTTATTAAACCAGTAGAAACAGCAGAATTGGTTGTCTTCCAGTGCGGACACCTGGTGAGTGGTGGGAACCAAACCATCCGTTATCATTGATCGACGAGTCACCTGGTGAATTGGAGACTCTTAGACTGTTTTCTTTAGATAAGATGAACACAAGCAACACAGCGCGGATCTGAAACACAGTAAAATGTCATTAGCTCTTTGTAAAAATAATTTGCTTTGCATTCCAGAACATAATTCCAATATCACATATAGAATTTCGGGGAAAACTAAATTCCTCCCTTCCTTCTTGCGCCGATTTGTGTGTGCGCGTGCCATGCGCGGGCATGTGCACTGGTGTGTATGTGTTATTAAGTGTTTATTTAATAATTTACCATCTATAAAATGTCCAACTCTGCATGTGCTTAATATTTTAAGCCCAGACTATTATCAGTGGGCAAAATGTATTGAAATCAGACAACGTTTAACACCTGCGCCTAGAGAGTTATCGTATAGTTTGTATAATTTTTAAGAGCGTTCGATGCAGCTGACATTCGCCTCGTTTTACAATTATCTCTAAAATCATCTTCGTTTTGAAACCTTAAAAGGCTATTTGCACCTAAAAGTCGTTTTCAGGGGCTTTTTTTTTGTTCTTTAAGCAAGAAAATTCGAATGAGCATAACATTTGAATGAGCAGCAAACTGCCTCGATTTGCAATGATTGCCACGATTGGCAATGTTTCGGTTGAAATTGTGTATACTTCAGTATTTTTCATCCACTTGAAGATTTGGGTGGCGTTAGCGAGACACAACTTCAGGTGGTTGAAAATGTAATTGTGTTATTTAGCGCTTCAAGGGTTAACCTTTTTATCATCCTCATCAGATTGTAAATAAACAGAGGCTGCAGTTAGATCTCTTGATTTCACGACTCCTCGGAAATGTTTAATGCATAAAAATGATTATAATAATTGTTTATGCCTGCTTTTGACAGATACCAATAATGTAGGACGAATAATGTGAAGGCCATAGGAGAGGTCAATGGGTGCAAGCCTCACGCGTCTATACTATCATAGCTTTTGAATAATATATGACTTTAACCGTTTGAATACCAGAGTCCACGTTTGTTAGCTGAATGTCACAGCATTCAGCTAACAAACGTGGACTGTGGTGGTCAAAGGGTTCACGTGGAGCGGCTTCACATTTGCCTCTCTTCTCCTGCTCACTTGTTTCTTACTATTATCATATTTTCTGCTCCATTTCAAGCTGGTATTGCTGACGCATTTCCAGCTGTCAATCACGAGTAATATTTTCATTTTTGAAAAATAAACACCAATCAAAATGAAGTGTTCAACTAACTGAGCGACCACCAGAAGTAGTTTATCAAAGCATGGGTATTTTATCTTGTTTAAAGCTTGCTTGAAAACGATATATATACGGCTCTAGAAGGAGAAGTGTGATGATCGTAGTATATTGTTCTTGCAATTCCACTCACAGTATTATTGTACATACATGGCATGTAAATATCGATTAATAATTAATATGACAATTTGCCTTGAAATCATGAATTTGATAATGACATTGAAAACCTGGCCGAATTCGTAGAGCCGAAGTGCACCGACCCACACAATGGATCACTCACTTAGCTCTTCATTCACTAGGAGAGTTTGGTATTTTGACACTTTAACTTTAACCACCATGGTATTTTATTTAAATATTCACCCACTTGAAGTTGTGCTACCGCGACTCAGAACTTCAAGTTGGTGAAAATTACTCGTAATTGTTTAACTTGAACATTTTAATTTTTAATTCTAAACAAATTTTTATTTCAATTTTTTTATCTGCTAATTCTCGTCTTACTGTGAATATTTTCTTCGCGAAAACCCCCTCAAATTATCAACCAATAATTATTACTTTCAAGTGGATGAATAGTACTCGTATTTAGTTTGAACACAAATTTCGTTCCCAACATTAGTGACTTTACCGGCTAATAAAATATACTATATTCGTGCTTAGCGATGACCGGGTTAATATGCTGTTTGTAATTGTACTGGTTTGTGTCAGCTGAACGGAGACTACCACTGTAGACAGTGAGCGTTAGTTATCACCTGATCACGATCTGTGTGTATAATAAGGACCCCCCGTGAACACAAGGCGCGGCTCCCAGCGCTCACACAATAACAGAAAGAAACGCCGCCAATATCCACAATATTATAATTACACAGTCAACACGAGACGTTGAAACAAGATTGGTTTAATGCTGGTCTATCGTCGAAGACGATGGACCAACATTAAACCAACCTTGTCTCATTTTAATGTTTCGTACTGGCTTGTAAGTCAAATAAAAAGTGTTGTGTTTGATTGCTAGGCCCTACGTGATATATTCCCCTGATGTGGTGGCCGTTTCGGTTGAACAAGGACAGAGTGTTCCACCTCTAAGCACGACTGCGCTGCTCTGCAATCCAAAAAAACAGTATTTGCTTACTTGTAAAGTGAGCAGATACTGCCTCTTGGCTCTGCACGGCAGTGTACCGGTAGTCGTTTTGATCCGTTTTCAGCCTCTCAAATCACTGTTATTGACAATGAAATGAATGTTTAGACATCAAGATTTGCAAGTGTTTGGGTCTCAAATTAAAAAATGTGAGTAATTTTCACCTACTTGGAATTGTGGGTCGAGGTAAGTAAGTGACCATTTAAATGAGATAACTTAGCGGCAGAACGGTTACCACATCACGTCAGATAGCCAGGAAATACAATACATTGATGCTGGCTTTATGCTGAGCACAGTCGCAGACGGTGGTCCAACGTTGAGCCAACATAGTCAATATATGGTGTTAGGTGTGGTACTGGTCTCCTCGTCCCTCGTGCATTCTGTCAAATAATCTCTCACGAGTTTGTGACAAAAGAACCACACGACATTCTGACCACAAATCAAAACACACGTGTTGAACCAATGTCAGGTAAATATTGCCCACCGTCTACACCGTTTGCCCAATATCTACCTGACATTGTGCATGTTAATCTTGATTGCTGACCAGCAACGTCTGACGCAAGTTCCACATTGTGCTTCCACATTGTATGAATTGTGTTGCTATCGTATCACAATGATTATGCTCTCACATGCTATCATGCTTAGTTTAATATAAATTGTATAAATAGATTCTACGAAGTACAATTTTTTAGACACAACTTTACAAGTCAAAACTCTTCGCTCGACCAGTATACAAACTGGATCTTTCGCTCCTAAACGCGCTAAAACTACGCCGTTCAGACAATCCTTTTTGAAATAACAGTATCCGCAGGATATACTGATATAAGAAACAGTCAGTCTCTATATAGTTTTAAATGAGGTGTTCAATTTTGATTTTGATGTCAATATTATGTGTTCGTCGGAGGAGGATGGGGGGGGGTGCAATTATTACACTTGTAGGCCTATGTGTAGCCGGTAAATTGTTATTGTGCAACGTTTATGTTTTCAATATTGTTGTTATATTTTATTGAATAACCACATTATAAATTTTGGACCACCAGGCTTATGTAGGTAATACAGTCCATGATGTACTGTATGTCTGTTCCTGGTGGCCTGGTCACCATTTGTTTTTATAGAAAAAAATATTTTTACAGTTTTAATGATGTGTGTGATATATGAATTGTAATTGTTTTTGTATTGACGAAAAAAAATGTACACACCCTTCCAACTAGACCCATCCCGCATTTATATTCATATATTCATATTAAAGTTATTTAATCGTAATTTTTAACCCACTTGAAGTTGCGTGTCGCTACCGCGACCCACAACATCAAGTGGATGGGAATTACTCATATGTGTTCACTCATTATTAGACATTATTGAAGTTGAAACGCTCCTTTCATTCCTAATAACTGTGATTTGATCTTCTAACATAATGGATTAAAAACGATTATAGTCGTTTATATATCATCAGCAATCATCACCTTGGGAATGAAAGTGTGTATCTGCCACACTGTGGCGTGACACATAGACCCTTTCAATACAACGGGATGAACTATATCCTCACGTTTCTTGAAAATACATGTAGAAAATATTAAAATTATATAATTTTCGAGTACCTTGGCCCAACGATGTTTTAACATTGGGCCAGCGTCCCAGACGCTTGAAATAACGCTGCACAAATGTTCTGCATGCAGAATATTTTTTGTCACTGTGTCCAAAAACTTCATGCTATATCCAAATTGTCCCACAAACATACAGCTGCATGATAATATTATTTTTCATTTCCATTTAGAAAAATCTATTAGACTGCATATAGTGTCCCATCGTTTTCAATATAGGCCTATACTCTTCGAAAGACAATCTCACTTCTCTTTCAAAAGACTCGATGATCTATCCCAGACTTCCCCATTTGCTGATTTGCTAAACTTCAATTTCAATTTATATATATTCATAATGAACTTGTGTACATGCGTTGTGACAGTGTCCATTTATATAATGACTACGCTTCTTTTTCACTTGCCTGGAGCATGCAGAACACATGTGCAGCGTTATTTCAAGCGTCTGGGACGCTGGCCCAATGTTGAAACATCGTTGGGCCAACGCGTCATATTTGCTTAGTGAATTGGGAAGGATGGTTTTATTCTGTAACATAAAAAATGCGATGCATTTAATGTGTGAGAAGATGTATTGTGTGAAAAGGTACTAGTTTTGTAAACTAATCTCTCACTGAGGGAATCCTGCTCTAGACAGCGTAAAGAAGCTCTAAACACTCCTCCCATCCTGCGCTGATCATTACTGGGTGATTTTCACAAAAAATTCCCAAAAAATTGTAGAACTAGTTGAAAACACGCTTCCGGCGATATCTGTTATTCTTCCCGAAATTAGTCTAATTAAAGCGCGAGCTGCCGTCTCCCTTGTGTATTGTGATCATAATTATGCGTACAGTTGTGATACAAGTGTTTTTTTGCCGCAATTAAAATATGTCCCTCGGGCATTTTTATTTAAAGTGACGAATTATCCCAGCCTGAGAAACCTAAACTAACCATCGCCGGGAATTAATTGACAACTACTATAACAATCCACCAATTCCCTTCAATAATTAACAGTTTCGTTGGAAGTGAGTTATCTGGTTTTGAAGTCACCTTCTGTGATGTGGCGATATATAGGCAGAAATAAGTCCGCTAAAGACATTAAGTTAATGTTGATTCAATGTTGGCCAATAACTAAATCAGTTTTGGTTTTATATCTCGTTTTTACCGAGATTAAATCTATTGGCGTGATCTTGGCCCATACTAATGGTTTGCAAGTAATTATATAGTGAAAAGGAAGATTCTTTCCGACTAAATTCACCAGTAAGGAACTGCTTTTATGTATTTACTTTGATGTTTTTAAAATTTCAGCATTGATTGGATCATCATATTCATTTAACAGCACACATGAACAGAGAATTACATAGGCCGAAATATAAGCAATTCTGTGAAACTCAATGGCCTTAACCTCCAATATTTTCACCGAGCTGGCTAATACAATGAAGTGTGGGAGAGGGGTGTTATGTAACTTTATTTTCACCGAGTTGTTATTCAAAACAGTTTCCGATGACGTCACTGCGTTTCACAGAATACCTTGAAAATAAAACAGTGATGTAAAAGACTGTATCTGCCACATTTTTTTGCCTTTTATTTTAAGGTGCCCTCGTATTTCAAATAAAATAAGCGTGTCTTCGCTTTTCATGGATTCACTTGATAGTATTTGTATCTGACTATGAAACGGAACGCGTGAACAATAGCTGAAACACCCATTTTGTTTTTCGTACCTTGATCGTTTCATCAATTTTGAGAACAGCACACGGCGGGTCATTTATTGATTGGTGGATATCAGGGAATTAATACATTGTGTACTTTTGTAGCGTACACTTTTAAATCTCCCCCAATCTATGATATCTTATTTAAATTTTTACCCACTTGAAGTTGTATCTCTTGTGAATTTGAATGGAAAAAATGTAAAATAAAAATGTAATAAAAATCTAAAATTCAAAGAGGGATTTCAGATTCTGATTTATAACTTTTGTCAGGAATCCATTAAAAACTGACGACATCTATTTTGTTACTTTTTGATGGACTAACCTGGAAATATCTAACGCGAATGATTTTAATGTTTTCGTGCCGTTGATGCATGTTAGAGAAAGTCTAGAAGTGGTCGGTGTAGTAGTTATGCACGTGTGGGAGCTATAGGATCCCACTCAACCCTCTCGCGGATCACCGACAAACACGACTACACGAGTTTTGGATTTGTTTTAATAACAGATCAAATCACTGCTTTTAGGAAAGATTTGCATATGCTTGGTCTCAAATTAATCAAGTAGTAGTAATTTTCACTCATTTGGAAGTTTTGTGTCGCGCTGGTGAGACACAACTTCAAGTGGGTGAGAAATTAAATAAGCTAACTTTGCAGGTGAAGGGATCAGTACGCAGTGATGTGGACCGTCTAGTGCTGGTGAAGGGATCAGTACGTAGTGATGTGGACCGTCTAGTGCTGGTGAAGGGATCAGTACGTAGTGATGTGGACCGTCTAGTGCTGGTGAAGGGATCAGTAAGTAGTGATGTGGACCGTCTAGTGCTGGCGTATTGTGAAGGGATCAGTACGTAGTGATGTGGACCGTCTAGTGCTGGCGTATTGTGAAGGGATCAGTACGTAGTGATGTGGACCGTCTAGTGCTGGTGAAGGGATCAGTAAGTAGTGATGTGGACCGTCTAGTGCTGGCGTATTGTGAAGGGATCAGTACGTAGTGATGTGGACCGTCTAGTGCTGGCGTATTGTGAAGGGATCAGTACGCAGTGATGTGGACCGTCTAGTGCTGGTGAAGGGATCAGTACGTAGTGATGTGGACCGTCTAGTGCCTTATTCCAATTAAATTCGTTTTATTGCACGGCATGGTGTACATATGGTGCGATACGTTACTAAGTGAATAAAAGAAAATATATTAAGAAATTAATCACAAGAAATGGTATACGATCAACGCGACGAAAATATTACAATAGAATAAAATGTAAAATACACAATTTCATTGTTTTAGTAAACCGTTTCACAGTTTGTGCAAACACGATACATTGATCCAATGGCGGGGTAATGTTGGCCCACTGTCTTCGATGTTGGGCCAGCATTACCTAATATTGGATGAGCATCTTGTGGTGGTCCAACATTGAACCCACACCGGGTCAATGTCATCATTTTCTCGAATTGTGCTATAGACCAGCAATCTGTCAAGATGGTGGTGTCGATACCAGAATACCAGGTGGTGTCGATACCAGAATACCAGGGTGTCAAGATGGTAGTGTCGATACCAGAATACCAGGGTGTCAAGATGGTAGTGTCGATACCAGAATACCAGGGTGTCAAGATGGTAGTGTCGATACCAGAATACCAGGGTGTCAAGATGATAGCGTCTATACCAGAATACCAGGGTGTCAAGATGGTAGTGTCGATACCAGAATACCAGGGTGTCAAGATAGTAGTGTCGATACCAGAATACCAGGGTGTCAAGATGGTAGTGTCGATACCAGAATACCAGGGTGTCAAGATGGTAGTGTCTATACCAGAATACCAGGGTGTCAAGATGGTAGTGTCGATACCAGAATACCAGGGTGTCAAGATGGTAGTGTCTATACCAGAATACCAGGGTGTCAAGATGGTAGTGTCTATACCAGAATACCAGGGTGTCAAGATGGTAGTGTCTATACCAGAATACCAGGGTGTCAAGATGGTAGTGTCTATACCAGAATACCAGGGTGTCAAGATGGTAGTGTCTATACCAGAATACCAGGGTGTCAAGATGGTAGTGTCTATACCAGAATACCAGGGTGTCAAGATGGTAGTGTCGATACCAGAATACCAGGGTGTCTAGAGAGTAGTGTCCATACCAGAATTAGACAGTTTTTCGCTACGTGATAAATACTGAACAGAATATTTCCTGTTCTGGATATATAGATACCCAATTTCCTTTGCTATTCCAAATTCTGGACGCAGTTGTGCGCTAAACAGTTGCAGCTTGGCATAACATGCGTTAGTATTCGCACAGCTGGATAGCATATTCTGTTGTTCACCAGTGTTCACTACTTGTGTAGGTGCTTAGTGGCCCGCTGTAGTTTGCGTACAGGAGAGTACGCACGGGACACCCGTTCCACTCTGACCCAAACATTTTTCTACCCATCTGATTGAAATGTTCACCACTATTAAAGTTGTTTCTCGCCGCCGGCCACCTCCCCCCCCCCCCGCTCATCCGCTCTGATGTGCTGATGAACGGATAAAAACGAGCATATCGAGTTTGGCCCTCGAAGGATGTCTTACGGTAGATTCCCAAGACATGTCCAGAACCCCTTATCGGGCGAGTGAAGGAAAACAGTCACAACATCCATTCATGCCCTATCACCCCCACGCTCACATCATCTGCTGCACAGCATTCATCTCATCAATGGACTGCACGGTTTTTAGCGTGTTACAATCAATATAATGTCACTCAAACGTTTATATTATTGCCGCAAAGTGACGTAAAACAATAATTTACTGCTACCAGTACTCAAAGGGTGCCTGCGTCACAGATTTTGGCGCAACATTATTCTCAACGTTTGATACAGCGCTGGTGAGTTTTCCTCCCAGCAAACACGATACATTGACCCAATGCTGGGTAAATGTTAGGCCGACGTCGGAGACGGCGGGCCACATTAATCCAGCATTGGATCAATGTATCTATAGGTGTTTGCTTGCCTGTCATTGCTGACCTCTGGAATCGGCGCAAACAGCCGTCTCGCGGCAGCTGCAGGCTGTTTGGTCAGCCTATGTATTATCTGGCCATCTATAGTTCTTCCCGTTTGACGGACGTGCTTATTTAATAATATACACAAAGGCGCCACACACCACCACGCCCCTGCCCCCCTCCCATCAATGCCATCTCTATCCCGCAGTCACATATGCCCGACAAATTCCTAATTTGTTCTCAGACAATTGAATTTGAGATGAGATGATTTGTTAGTATATAATAGCTGAGTTTATGTCCCTCTATCCGCATTGAAAATGTATTTTATCACCATCCCATCATACACGATAACCCCACCCACTGTCGGCTCAATGCTGGGTCACTGTCTGCGAAACTGGCCCAACATTTAACTAAATGTGATCATACAAATGCAGGAGCTCAGTAAAATCCCAGACAATTTGTAGCTCTTGAAGAATAGATAAAATCAGACAGACCCCGATGATGTTTTACATGTAGTATCTTTATTCTTGTAATATCATACGTTCACATTAGGAATTGTCACGATTTTTCGTGACAGAACATAAAACAAATTCTAAAACTTTGAGGGTATAACTGAGTTAAAATATAAAAATTCAGTACCTGATATTTGAAAGCTGGTTGCTATATTTTTATCAATCTATTTTTGCTACGAACAAAAAGCTGCATAATCCACGTTGTTGTCGACCTGAGGGGTTTGGTCTCTGTGAAGGTCAGTCGCTAAGATCT